>APFE031706281.1:0-59481 GCA_000404065.3 Pinus taeda
TAGCATGCACCTCAACATCACTATGTCACTTTGATCCATGTCACCTCAAGCCTCATCATCTCAAGTCAACACAACCAAATCTCCACTCATTTGGAATATCTCAGTTTTTAATTTGTCTCAATTCACAAACTCTAGATTTCTGGACTTTAATATTCCATGTCACATTCCATGATAAGTGACACATAAACCACCATGTCAAATCCTTTGTATAGCCATGCCACATCAGTGTTCCATGTTGACTACCATGAGAACAATATCTCAAAATAACACATCACCCAAAACTATCTTGCATACCACATCAGTGTCACACATCATCTTGCCACATTAATACTTACTTGCTCATAGGGTCTCACAATTCTAACATGGACTCCATGTAACCTCCACATGGGATACTATGGTGGCATCTAGATCTGGGTTTTTCAATAAATCCCTCCTTTCATTTTTTTTCTTGATGTTCAGACATATACTCCTTAACCAACTCTGGTTTTCCATCTCCATCACTTAACAAAATCTAGTGTCAATCTACAACACTTGATAGATTAAGGATCCTTCCTTCTACAAACTCTTGGTTCCACCATTTGTGGGTTTTGTCATCTAGCATCCTCTACTATGGAAAAATGCATTTATGAAGTTTTTCGAAATGTCTATACTTTTAGATATCCATGTTTATTTCTTGTTTCTTCAATTTTTTAGCAATATACTAAATAAAATGCATATTACATCAAATAAAGTATGCCAATATATCCATGTTGGCCATTTTCAACATTATAAGTCTTAATTACAATTGCAAAACCTTGGGTTGTAAGAAGGGGTGTTGCACAATCACATAAAAGAGTCAAAGGCATCTAATGATAGTTTTGTTCTTCTTACATCCTTTATAATGTTTTGTCTTAAGAATCCTCTCTCACATGCAATTGTGTTTGCAAGAATATGCCATAACTTTGACCGGTATGAAAATTTTGTATGTAACTCTATCAAGCAAAAGATCCTCCAAGCATCGTTTTTGGATGATCCCTTGCAATTAACATGAAGAGCATCAATAAATGCATACAACTCTTTTATACAAGAATCAAAATCAAATATTGTTATGTTTTGTTCTCTCTCACATAATGTGTGTGGTAGGGGTTGAAATTTTTTTCCAATCCATCTCTTTGAATCCTCTTCTCTTCCACCTATATCCTATAAATAATGACAATAGATAAACAATCTTATAGAGTTGGAAAAAGCAATATCAGGGAATATCCCTTGAAACTCTCTATGAGTGCTTTAACATATTCTTTTGCATGTTGTTTGCAATTCTCGAGTGAACCATCTATGAAAGATCTCTTTGATTGTTTTTTTTATATCAACATAATCATTACATGCATGTAGAATTCTTACAAATCACAATTCATGGTTATTAATAAGTTCCTCTTTATTACAAATTTCCAAATATCTAGATTTAGAGTTACCTAAAAAATTAGATTAGTAACACGAGCCATTTGCAAATGTGTCACTTCTTAAAAACCATGTTTTTGAATTTTTTTATAATAGCGTATATGATTTCCCTAAACAGGGAACATCAACATACTCCTCATGGAATTTATTATTTAACTTGTTTAGTTCACTCATGAAATTGTGAAGCATATGTAAGAAAAATTGAACTAAAAAAAACCTTGGCTTCTCATACGATGGAACATTCCTTTCATTTTTTCGAAGTTAGTGTGGGAGGCATCAATACAACAACACTTTCAATTATTTTTCCTTATGAAAGTCATTTAAATCCATGGATTTGAAGATTTTGAAGAGTTTCAAGTTACATAATTTCTTTTATACCAATAAGTTGACTATTTCTTTTAGTAGAATTTTGCACCAATGAATATATCTTGTTTTCCAATGTATCAACAAATAATAGTTCATGTATTATTTTAGAAATATATGAAACAGACAAAGCTTCATGATGAACAATGCAATGAATATCTATAAGTTCATGTACATCAATTTTTAGAAAAGTAACAAAGTCATTTTGATTTCTAATCATTGATGAAGCACTATCTATCGAAATAATTACCAATTTTTCATTTATAAGGCCTCTTGCTTCATTTAAATAATTAATTACATCATATGTTGTTTTCCATCTTCAATTGCAAACATTTATGAGCTTTAAAATTTGTAAAATTGGAGGCTCCCAACCCTTTTGAATATAGAAATGTGGCATACACCACAAGATATTTCTCTAAGATATGATTTGTAATTTCATCGAGAATTAGTGAAAAAGGGGGGAATCAAACACTTTTGTAGTTGTAACCTCTCTCTTCACGATGATCAAATATAACAAAAAGGAAATATTTTACATCCATTTCATTTTTATATAATGTGTAGCCTTTATTATTTGACATGTTTGGCAGTCATAGGGAGATTACAAATGAGCAAAGAGATCCACATTTTGACAGAGATAAATCTTTTTTCACAATCGAGTAAACTGATTTCATAGTTGTGATGATTATTTCCTTGTTTGCATAATCAATGCATGCTATTTTTTGTAATTTGTTTTGTTTTTCTTTCCTTTCCATATAACCATGGATAGTTTAACTAGCATGAACAAATAGTGAATCGCGTTGTAAGGTAGACAAACCCATGTCAATTCCCCATGATCGAGCCACTTTATGTGTTTCATAGTATATGCATTTCATCATTGTTTTTCCATCATGATTTTCATCTCTCAACCACTTATACTTAACTTTCCATTCTTCATGAATCTCTCATTTCTCCTTTTATTTTATTTTCTTTTGAGCGCTAGTTTATGTTCCTTAAAATTCTTCAACACATTCTTCATTAGCCCCATATATCTAAATCATTATTTAAATCAAAATTAGGCTTCTCTGTACTCGATGACTAAACTTGTGATGTGTTAGACCATCCAAAAATACCTTTTGATTGAATATTTCTTAATTTTCCTTTCCTTATAACATATGGGTGGAAATTCGATGGTAGAATTCGACGAAATGAATAAATTCGGAAGAACTGTGGGAAGATAATAATTTTTTTTTTAATCTCAATGGTCATTGAATATTCAATGAGAGTTCCTTTGCAAATGAATCTCTGAAGAATTCTAGGGAATCATTGTATAACAATCAATTCCACCATTAATGACTTTCTTTCCTTGGACAACATCTAATATGGGACCACTTTACATTGAATTTAAAAATTATAATAAATATAAAGATTAATAATTTATAATTATATATAATATTTGTTAATATTAATATCAATTATATATTATATATATATATTAATATATATATATATATATATATATATATATATATATATATAGTATAGTTATATATAGTACTTCAGAATATCCATGTAACTTCGGAAATATTTGTTATTATTTCTACTCATGTGCCTCATATTTTGGAGAAGGTTGGTAAGGCCTTATTTTTGAGGCATTAATATTTATTGAAGGAAACACGTCACTGAACATATTTGGTGAAAGTGGAATATAAAATTTGTCACATAACATTCCTCAAGGATGTCAAGAAGACCTCATATTGACATTAGGGACTTTAGAGGATAAAAAATGTTATTGCCCATGTAAAAGATACAAGGGCTTGAAGATAAGGAGACTTCTAATAACAACAATTAAAAGACATTGTTGAGACGATCCACATGTTGAAGGCGAGCATGAATATCATCCATTAGTAAGTTATTCATTATATGTCTTTGTGTTGTAGATCTTTTTTGTAAATGTTTATATGTATATTGTGTTTTAGATTGTATGTCTTTGTATTGTAAATTGTATTGTCTTTCTATTGTAAATGTTTATATTCTTTTGGGAGATATTTGACCTATCTTGTCATCCTAATGTGGAGAAATATTATTTGACTATTATGGTTAGGGTCAACTAAGGGATTAGTTAGAGTTAAGTGTTAATTAGTTCACGAGTTTAGGGGTTGGGGGTTTAAGGACTAAGCGGAATGGGGTTAATGTGTTAGGGTGTTAATGTATGTTTAAGGGGTTAATTAGCACCTAGAGGATTTAGAGGTTAATGGGTTTTTAGGGAGTATTATTAATTAAAATTTTAAAAGTATATTATGCATATTTAAAACATGACATTAATGAATAAAATTTATTTAGAAAAATTAAAAATAATTATATAATATATTTGTAATAAATTTATAAGAAAAAAAATATAAAATATAAATATCATTAAAAAAAATAAATTATCAAGTAATCAATTGATTAAAAATAATAACTTTTATTTTTTTTTGTATTCTTACAAAGAAAATTATGATTGGGTATGAGAAAAATTTTAAAATAGAGGGTTTCATTTATTAATTATAAGAGGTAGCAAGATTAAATTTAATTAAAACCAAATTATTTGATTATAAAAAGAAAGAAAATATTTTATTTATTAAAAAGTTTAAATTCATAAGCCACAATTTATTAAAATGTTATGTTCTTAACCACAATGTTTTTCTCTCATAAAAGAGACTTTTTCTCACTTTTTAAGGAAAAAAGTCATGGGGGCTTCACTTAATGAACCTCTGACATATCACGTGCGATCATGGCATATTAAACAATAGCCTTATTTTGAGTACATATTGGAAAATACCTCTAAAAATCATATTATTTAACCCCCTACTAATACAAACCCAATATTCCTTCCCAATTTAAAAAGACCCCTACTTTCACTAGATATTGTAGGTATCCATTTTTTCATTAACTTTTTTTATACCCCTTTATATTTTTTCATTAACTTTGAGCTCCATTTTTTATAACTGTCAATATAAAAACCCTTTACCCCCTATATATCCCCCAATATGAACCCACATGTTATGGTATTGCTCCCGTAGTGAAGCCCCCGTGACAAAAGTATGGGACACAAGTCTTGCACTTGGTGTTTCAAAATGTTTTAGGTGATAATGAACTTTTTAAGCCCAAGTGATACATAGTGAATAATTCTCTATAAAGTCTCCTTTTCTGATAAGTAAAGGGTCTCATTTATTGTAAATTGTGAGAAAACTTGAAATAATATTAAAGATATAATAGTTTTAGGAAAATGGTAGATTAATGAAATATTTGATAAATCATTAATGGTTGTTTTTTCCAAAATTTTCTTACTTATTATCGCTCATGCAAGGTAGAACATTCCATTTTGAATGTCCTTTGAAGTAGGCACGATGCTTTTATTCTATAACATTCACTTACCACTATGTACGAAGGAGTGAGTTTTTGACATTTTAGTCAAATAAATTTAGTTAAAAATAAAGAATACCCAATTTTGTGTAGAAGAAGAGATTAACGTCGTGCTAAAAAAACATTTCCTATGAAGAATGTATTTAGTGGGTTCCCTACCACTTTCCTAAAGAAAAAAAGTGGATCCTATTCAATTTTCTTATATAGGTTATTGATTTCAAAGTTTATAAGTGAAATATATGATGAAAATATAAAATAAAATGCATCTAATAAGTTAGATGAACAAACATATTGTTTCCTTGACTTTGAGAAGCTAACCTAGACAATATGAGACCCACCTATTTAGGAGAAATGATGCAAAAAATAAGAAATTATGAATAGAAGGGTATAGAAACAATCATTAAAGAGAAATACAAGACCAAACAATAAAGAATAAGAAAAGGTTGTCTTCCTCTTGTACATTCCTAGGCCCATCTAGCCACCAACTAATTTGAGTAGTAACTTTCATTGTGAGAATACCTTTCATATAAGATTAAAAGTCCACATCCTCTTTAGAAATATTTTTTTTAAATTAAAAAATGACTAAAAAATATTTGAGAGGAGTTGGGGATCAAATACATTTTGTGTCCTTTACCCTCTCATTCTCTTATCTTATGGAAGCCATTATGATCAATATTATAGCATTTACCTTGATGTTTTCCTTCTTGAACTTGATTGGTATTGGATGGATTCATTAGTATTATTGTTTGAGTCTTGTACTTTCAGTATATTTATAAATGTAATGGAAGAAAATGGTTTAATGATTGTTTCGTGATTGGTCCTAAATTTTTTCAACACAATCTTAAACATGTTGCTAAATTGCACAAGCTTCGTGATCATAATGATTGTTTGTATTTGTTTCTTGCTCTCACCTAACCTCATGGATGCTTACTCATCCTCTTAAAACTTCTCATCTCTAACTGAAATCAAGAAATAATATAATGGCAATATAATAATGAATGCGAAATAAGATCAATATGTATTTTATTATGGTTATGACTATATATCTCAGAAAGTGTCTCTCTTTCTACATGTCAAGAAAAGTAACATCTTTCCTAGATTATTTTCAACATATTCTTAAATATCTTGATCAATTGCACTAGCATCATCATTGATCTGTTGTCTTTGTTTCTCGTTCTCACCTAATTAGTTATCTTTGCCTTTCTCTTTGTTGTGTTTTTCTTCATATATTATATTTGTAAACATTTGTATCGATGTTTAATAATATTACTTTATTGCTTGTAATTGTATAGTATGAGCCCCTTAGGGCATTGCTCGATGAGGAAGAGGTGGTTGTAGTACAAGTGCTTGTTAAAGAACATGTAGAAAATATTGAGGATCAAGCTAATGATCCTATGGAAGAAGATAATGATGCTGATAACGCAGTTGAAGATGATGGGATAAATAGATTGGCCCAAGAGACATTTAATAATGTTGGAATGGATGATGATGGAAACCAGTACGATGGTTGTGATTTTGATAAACTAATACTTGAGAGGGAAATAAAACCTCTTTACTAAGGCTGAAAAACATCTCTTCTCTTTGTTGTATTGTTGTTGGTCAACTTAAAGGTGGTGAATGGTTTGTCAAACACGTGACATAACTCCTAAGTTATGTAATATATTTTTTGGCATTTAGTACTATATACATGATAAAGCAATAAATTTTCCTTCGGGTTTAATGTTATTTTTTTTTTCCACAGAAAAATTCCAACCTTTTATTAATAAAAAGGGTTACATAAATTTATGTAAGCAAAACGCCAAGCCTGAAAAGGCCTGCAAACAGGGTGAGACTTAGCTACCAAAACTGCTCGATGACAAAACACGCCATTGTAGGAAGGAAGAAACCCCTCCCAAACCGCTCAATTCAATTGAACACAGGCCAAACGACCCGCAACTAAATCAAAAAAGAGCCACCACATGTGAAGAAAGCCTCCAAAACCAACTAAAACGTTGGAAGAAAAAAAACCACGCGGCTCCACAGAAAGCATCCACAATAAACATTGAGGATTTGGAAGCTGCTGCAAAGAGACTGGAACCTCTACCTGGGTATCCGCATATAGGGAAAACAGCCCAAGAAAATCAGCAGAGGAGAAAAAAGGCGAAGAAAACATGGAAAAAAGGCAGAACACCACACGAATATTTACAGGAACAGAAGAAAAGGGAAGAAAATTTAAGCGAAGATGGGTTGTTCTACAGGATGAACAACCCGATTATCTACCTCCGAGACAGTCCACAACCCCATCTCAAGGTCTACTCCTTCTTTAGAAAGACGGTCCGCTTTAGAATTCCTTTCCCGATATATATGACTAAGAGAAATCTCCATGAAACGATTCCTGAGCCGAGAAACTTCTCTAAACAAAGGAAGCAGAGTAAGATTGCAGCAACGATGAGCCCCGTTGAACCACTGCACCACATTCATGGAATCCCTGAAAAGCTGAGCTTCTCTCACATTATGGAGAATAAGCTAGCAGAGGAGGAGATGAAGGGCTTTCAATTCGGCAAAATTATTTGAACCCTGTCCCAGACCTACTGAGGCTTTAACAATCTTCTCCTCTGAAAAATGTATGACAAAGCCAGCCCCACATCGACCGTTAGTATCTGAAGCCCCATCAAAATAAGCCCGTGGCATAGAGTGTCTAATGACTTCTTGACTAACAGCTCTGGAAGAATTAGGAACTTGAGGGATAGGAATGCTTTCATAGATGGCAGCTCCTTCAGCAGCAAGTCTTCCAATAGGGAAAGCATAGTCCTTGAAAATAACTTGATTTCTAGCAAGCCAGGTCCCCCATGTAATGAGTAAAGGAATGGTTCGTTCCCTTTCGTTTAAAGAAATGTTCCACCAACTCTGCCAGGTCTCTAAGAGCCCCTGCCCTGCCCATCTATGAGGAACATTTATTAAGCTTAGCATTGCTGCCCAAAGACTGGAATTGAAAGGGCAAAGGAGAAATAAATGTTGAACTGTTTCAGCACTATCTTTACACAGTGGACATCTACCAGGACCAATTCTACCTCTTCTTTGAAGGAAATCCCATGTAGGAACTTTCTGGAAAAGGACACACCAGAAGAACAATTTTGATTTAGCTGGTCCTTTTAACTTCCATAGCGGTTTAGTCCACCAGTCTGAAATTTCCCATCCTTTTTGAGATATCATCCATTTGTAACCTTCCTTTGGGGAATAAAAGCCATTCTGTGCAAATACCCATTTTAGCTCTTCCGGAGAGTCAGATAGTTGCACCGAATATTTGAGGAGATTCCTTGTGTACCTGTCCCATTCCTCCAACCTGTCTCCAGCCAAATCTATGTCTTGCCCTTGAAGCCACCCTTGATTCCAAATTGAAGAGGCCCGGGGATCAACTACCTGGTTTAAAGTGTATAGACCTAGGTCTTTTAAAACTGTAACCAAACCTTTAGATAGATTAAACCCCTCAGAATAGCCAATCCACGGATCGCGCCCCAAGCGGATCTGTGTTCCATCTCCTACATACCATGCTAACCCTTTCTCAATGATGTGGACGGAAGCGACCACTGCTTTCCAGACCACCGAGGAATTTTTGGACAACTTTTGCGGTAATCTGATCCAATCTAACGGGGATAGTGGCTCTATATATTTCCTTTTAGTCACTTCTATCCATAGATTTTCTGTTGTAATGATCCTCCAAGCCAACTTTGCTGCAAGGGATTGGGAGAAACTAGCGAGATTTTTTATACCCCAACACCCCCATTCTTTAGGGCGAGCAATTTTGTCCCATGTGATCCACGGGGTAACTCTCTTAGACTTGGACCGCGCCCACAGAAAACTGCTGCATAGTTTCTCAATTGATTTTATAATACCTTTGGGCACCCAAGTCAAGCTCGCCCAATAGACTGGAATTGCCATCAAAACAGATTTTATTAAAACAAGCCTACTTGCCCGGGAGAGCCACTTGTGGCTCCAATGTTTCAGCTTCGATTCCAATTTTACAAGGATCCAATGCCAATCTTTTATCCTGTAATTATCTGGTTTCAAAAAGAACCCCAGATATCTGAAAGTATCCTCAAGCGATTTGACTTCAAAGTTCAGAACCAAGGTCACTCTATGCACCTCCTCTCTAGCCAGACCGGAGCAGGTAATAGAAGATTTTTCTCTCATTTATGCAGAGGCCAGTCACTTTCAGAAAGAGGTCCAAGATCCTCTTAAGCGTCTTGCAATCATCAAGGCTACCATTGCTGAAGAGTATTATATCATCCATGAAGAGAAGGTGAGTGACCTAGAAATTTGGAGCAACTTCTATTCCTTTCAACAAACCTTGACTTTTTGCTTCATGGATCAAACGACTGATTCCGTCTGCTACTAGCAAAAACAAGAGGGGAGAGAGAGGGCAGCCTTGGCGCAAGCCACGTTCAGGACTGAAGAAACTGGAGGCTGCTCCATTGATCAGAACAGATATAGAAGAAGACGAGACACAACTCCCAATCCATCTTACAAGTTCAAAACTAAATCCCAGATGAGTTAACAAGAGTCTCAGGTATAGCCAGCTGATTCTATCGTAAGCCTTCAATAAATCTATTTTCACAACAACTCCTTTTTTCTTTCCAACTTTGAGACTGTGGAGCGTTTCTTAAGCAACCCCCACAGCTTCATGTATTTGCCTGCCATCTAGAAAGCTAAACTGCTCCGGGGAAACATTTTTAGAAAGGAAGGGTTTTAGCCTGAAAGCAATGATTTTAGCAATAAGTTTGTAAACACAGGAACACAAAGAGATGGGCCTGAAATTGGCAAAAGAACCTGGGAGATCAGACTTAGGAATGAGAGTTAAAAAAGTAGCATTAAAGGGTTGATAGATAGAACCTGAGAGTCTCGATTCTTCCACTACCTCCACTAACTCATCACCAATGAATTCAAAGAAATGTTGGAAGAATTCGACAGTCCAGCCATCCGGGCCGGGGCTTTTTTCTTTTTTGCATCGATTTGAGGACGCTAGCAACCTCCTCTTTAGAGATAGGTGCCATGAGACACCCATTTTCTTCCTCCTCTATGAACCGAGGGAAAATCTGGGCAACCCTTATAACTTCTGCAATTGAGGCTTCACTTGGAGCTTTAAAGAGGTGTTTAAAATAATTTACCCCTTCAGTAGCCAAATCTTCGAATGAGAGCGCAAAATCACCATTTGCTTTCTTCATTTCCCATATTGTATTTGAGTTTTTTCTCCCTTTGGCATAATTCTGGAAAAACTTGGAATTTTTGTCCCCTGCCTGTAACCAGATCGCTCTGCTTTTAAGACGCCAACTTTGCTCCCTTAGCTGCAGAATTCTCCTTCTTTCCGTTTCCAGCTCATGGATCCTCGATCGAGATGCATCTGAGCCATAGCCCTGACTGTCTGGATCCTCGAGTAGGGCAAGTTCAGAGTTCACCGCTTGCATTAATTCTTCCTCCTTTAGCTTCTTTTGAAGAGCCCAGCATTTTGAAGCGACCTTCATCCTTAATAAGTTCTCCATAAATAGCTGACTTCGGTTCTCATTCTCATTAACCACGGCTTTCCTCCAAGTTTTATGAAAAAGACTAATGTAAGATGCATCCAAAAGCCAAGAAGAGTTAAACTTGAAAGGGATACCTGGCTTAGATAAATCACCTTTCACCTCTAGAAAAAACTGGGAAGTGATAAGAGAGGCCACCATCTCCAACCCAATGCCTGAACGCCTATATTTTCTCAGCCAGCATATCGCTTATTAAGAAGCGGTCTAATTTCTTCCCAATCCAGTCCTCACCAATTCTGTGATTCCTCCAAGAGGGGTGCATCTTTAATGGGGTAACATCAGCAAGAGGCGACGAGGCCAATTTCTGATGAATGAAAGCAGAGAGGGGATCCACTCTAGCATTAACCCCCCAGGATTCAGACAGGCCCAACGAAAAATTGAAGTCTCCACCAATAATAAGATTTGGATGCGTCAAAAAGGACTTCGCGAGGAAAGAGTTCCAGAACTTCTCCTGCTCCAAATTAGGACCATAGATATTCAGAAAAAGAAAAGGAATACAGAGTTCGTTGGAATAGAGTTCCACCGCCAAGACGTTTTCGGCTCCCCATGAAGAGATTTCATGCGCTACCTTCACATTAAACCCCAAAGCTACACCTCCAGAATGCCCATTTGAATCCACTGCATGGAAACTCCAACTCGGAAAAAGCTTATGCAGACAGCCTATAATATCATTTCCTTTCCCAAGCGTTTCCTGAAGAAAGAGGATATCAGGTTTGTTAGCCCTGACCAGCTCCTTCAGAGCTAGTTTTTTGGGGGTACTAGCAAGGCCCCTGCAGTTATAAGATAAAATGATCATTTAAAACCCTCCGGAGGTGTTTGCTTTGCTCTAAGCACCCCTGGCAATGGCAACTGCTTTCCTCCAGCAATATCAATGATAGCCTTCAGCTTTGCTTTCGATATATCCGACTTCCTCCCTCTTAACTTCTTTGGACCTATAGACACCTCATCCATTGCCAAACCGCCTACTACCAGCCCGTTTCCTTTTCTGGTAGCTAATGGCCTTAGATTATAATGAGATTCACGCCCTCCATCTCCGGAATGCGAAGAAGCAAGAGAAGGGGGGGAAGGAACTGACATTAGAACACTGTCAGTTGTGTTTAGTCCCTTCTTCGTACCTGTCATATCGTTTGAGATTTGGCATAAACGATCTAACCCACCACTACACGACACATGCAATGCGCTTGATAAGAGAGGGGAGGAGTATTGTGGGGAGAGAGGACAAGCCTGATTTAAAACTTCCATTCCAATGACTACTGAGAAACCAGCTGCAGAGAGCTGAGTTGAAACAACAGCACTCGCGGTCACCTCAGAATGTAATATTCCAATGCCCTCCATAGGTTCAGGCCCTAACTCCTGGACATTTAACAGGACTTTGGCCTCCTTAGACTAAAGCTCTTCCTTCTGAGCAGTGATCTTCATTTTTACTTTTTCCTCTGCCTTAATCCCATTTTTCCTCTGCCTTCGATGACAACGATGACCACATGGACAATCCCGAGCCAAGTGACCATATTCTTTGCATCGATGACACTTGAACGGGAGGTTTTCCTAGTCCAGGGTCTGGATGAACTCTTGGCCACGATACTTTAAAAGTATATCATCCGCTAGACCTTCTTTTTGGTTTAAACTAACCATAAGGCGGGCTGTGCTCCAGTCATGAGTATGTAAATAGGATTTGTCAGAATCAAGGAACTTACCCAGAGTATTTCCGATTAAAGAAAAAACCGAGTCAGTCCAGAAATGAATAGGAAGTCCCATTAGTTTGACCCAGACTGGAAGCTCCTCTATTTTTTCTTTCTGAGCATCAAAGAGAGGCATCCATTTCTTGAATAAGATAGGCCTCTTCCCTAGGCTCCAGTGCTTTGACAACACCCATTCAACATGCTCCTTTTTCCCAAAACGAAGACAGAACCATCCTCTGTCAAGCATCTTGACATCTTCTGGTTGTCCCGGAGCTTCTTTCCATTAAGCCAGAGCCCATTTCTTAATGAAGGCCACTGAGAACTTCCTTCCACCGACTCTGCCAACTAGGAGGGTTTCCGATGCTTCCAAAGCCCTGTTTATGTGGATATCCACTCCAAAAACACAATTGGGTCTTTCCGCCTTTTTCCTGCAAATTTTGGGCTTCTTCCTCTTTCCACCCACATCCTCCGGCTTATCTCCTCCCTCTACATCCTCAAAAGACTCGGGACGCTTATCAGACTGTAGATAGATGCCTTCATTTGGCTCCTCAGCCATCCTGGAACCCCCACCCACCGATCCTAACAGATAACTTTGGTTTTGACCTTCTCTTCTTGTAGCTTTTAAATCTCTTCCCGGCTCTTCAAACGTTAGGGGCCGAGCAGAGCTAGATAGCCACCCTTCCCACATTGTATTTCCCCCTGAACTCCGGTCGATAGCACCTGTTACCTTTACTCCCGCATCCGCTGCCATTTCCACACTTACTGGCTTCACTGCCTGCTTCAGAAAGAAGTGATGCAGGTTCTCCTCTGATTCTTCCAAACCCCAACATGCGATGAGGTCTTCGGGTGTCGGATCGATGTCGAATGACTCCTTTTGAAAAAAGCACACCTGCGCTTCACCTGAACCCGGCGCCATTTTTGCCACACAGAAAAATTAGCTTCCCAAGACCCTATCGTCTTCGGTCCCACAACAAACAACTCCTGAAGCTCAGTCATGGCCGCCATGAAAGGCCGCGCGGGAAAAAGATTTCGAAAAAACCCCCTGCATGCTCTCGTCTCCCTCCTTCCTTCGGGTTTAATGTTATTACATTGATCATCATTTAATTAATTTATAACATTTGGATGCAATATGTATGATTAATATTGCTTAGTAGATTAACGAGTACTACTATTTTTTATGTTGTAGATTGTTAGGGGAATTTATGTTACCATCGTCAAATATTTTGCCTTGTACGTACCAAATTGTTCATGTGCTCTTGTCATATGCCTTGTGGCTCCAATGTCTTGCATCCATGCACCCACTGGTAATGTGCCTAAGGTAAGGCAAAAAATAAATACAAATTTAGTGTCAAACTTCCTAGAAAACTCCTCATGACTTTTCTCCAATGTAGTTATAGCTAAGTGCAAGCTCTTTCCCCCTTTCTCTATGGATAATGTGAAGCATATTTTCCCATCTAGGATAGGAAAAACATTTGACCCTAGTTAAGTCCTTCTTGGGTTGTGAGGTAGAAACCTCATCGTTTCTATTTGAACATTTATTCTTTGTTTTCCAACTAGAAAGAGAAATACTCTCATCATCCCCACTTATGCTTTCCTCCAGATAATGCTTTATCGTGAATTTCCTTTTGAATGAAGTCATCCCATAGTATATTCAAATTTGGTAGTTTTTACCATTCTAGAACACCTATCACAAAGGTATCCAAGGTTTTGAGAACCTTCTTAGGGATATCCTTACAATTACATCATATGGGAAAGTTACCCTAACAGTTCCAAGCTCATCTCAAGCTTTTTTAATGCTAGTGAGGTATGATGCCACGATGTATGATTAAGTCATCTTGATGTTCTTGAGCTTCTTTTTCAACACCATTTTCTGATTCTCATTGTCACTTTGATACAGGTTCATCAAAGCGGCCCACATCAAATGGGTGTTATTCTTCCTTGATATGTGAGGGATCACATTATCCTTCACCCCATCGATGGCGATACTTCTAGATTTTATATCTTTCGATATGTGGGATTCCATAGCTATAACTTCTAAAGAGTTGTAATCTAGGTGTTAACAGAATCCCATAGGTCATTCTTCATACAAACCATTGTTATGCACTCCTTCCATGGATTTGATTTCTAAGCGCCCTCTAGCCTAACCTAAGACCATGGATAGCTTGCTGACATCTCAAAAGCGAAAAATCAATTGAAAAAATTCTGGTGTTTTCAAACCCTGATTGGTATGGTCTCCCTCTCTCCCTTTGAGCATTAGCCTCTATCAATCACTCTAAGTGCAATGTACTTTCAACATGTCTATCTATTGGAAGATTTTCCAACAACACTCAACCTTGAACCATTTGTAGACCCACAAATCCTGCAAACTACTTCATTATTTAATTGGTCAAACTTTCCTCTCGCTGATGCTACTATGCACTATTTTGATCCGTGTCAGATTCACAAACCCACATTGATATGGCCTATCAATTTTCCCAACTAGTCCTCTGCAACAATACTCTAAACCATGTCGACGATGGTTTTGCTATTATTCTAGTAGCTTGAATCCCATAACAACAACCTACAGACTACTATCTTTTATTAACCATGTGCAACATTGTTTGATCTTTGTCGTTGGTTCCTTCTATGTGGCTATCCCAACTAACACTTGCAATCCCTCTCTTCCTAGTTTGAAAATCCATTCACTTGTCTCTTGTAGCCATCTAGTGATCCACTCATGTACGCCTATATTCTCCCATGCACGAGCCTTATGGTTGGTGGTTGTCATCCACTATAGCCATCCAACCACCTATCTTCCAATGACTAACACCAATCATTATTGTGGCATCTATTCTCCCTATCATGGCTTGCATAAATTTTCTTCCCTATTTTGTATTCTTCCTTTGCAACCACTTTTACACCCCCTATCAACCCATCTTGTTGGCCTCAACCACAACCTTGCTGCTTGCATGATCCACCTATCCATTATGAGTTTCGACCCCACATATTGAATTCTCATAGTACCATGTTGTTATCCGCCATCCAACTTTAATCTCTTGTCCTATGATTGTCCTTTTGGATCAAACTACACTTTCTACCTATAGCGGTTGGGCTTTCTTGTAACTAGTCAGTCGATTGGGTTGGTTGTTGACATCTAGTTTACTGGTGTCAACCACCATATTTGTTGGTCACTTTATCTATTTCTTTTCTTTTTTAATTGGTGCTTTACTTGAAGTCTTGGCTCATTTCCCCTTTAGATTTTTTTTTTTAAATCCCTTAAAAAAAATTGGCCATACTACGTAAAATTTATTTGCTCCATATGATCGTAGTCGAACCTGGCCCCATCAACAATGTACAAACTTGGCACCTTAAGTTTGTTTCTTAGAGTTTATAGTGATAATACCATGTTAGTTTTTCTTGCGAACCCCCAACAAACCATTATTGTAGAAAATTATATATCTATTAAATGAATTGCACACGTAGGTTACTAACATTATTAGCAAAAGCAAAACATAACCAATCTCACAAAAGAAATGACACAAGAAATACTTCCCAATCAAATTAGTTCATCATTAAATTTCTTCATAACCTACTTTGGATATCATCCTTGGGTAATGACCCAATTCAGAGAATACAAGTAGAAAACTTGATCTTATCTAGCTGATGAAGCCCTCCTTGGTGGATCTAGATCTCCTTACTCCCCACTTGCTCAAACCTAGCAAACTAGAGTATCACACTCCTCACTAAGATGCCTCTCTCAGTATTGTGTTGTTTTATGGTGTGCTTGCTCCCTCTCCTTATCCCTGTTTTTATAAATTTTGACTGAACTAAATCCCTATCCCTAATATCCAAAGTGATTAAAAACCTAGATTGGATCTCGCTTTACTTGAGGTCAAGGGCTAAGATTAAGACACAATGACTAATGTAAATACTTTACCTTTTCTAACGTTTCTCTAGCTCAATTAGCCAACATAATAATTATGTTTTTTTCCTAAGTTAGACTTAGCCTAAGTTACAAATGTAACATGCTCACACTAGCACAAGTCTCTAAGGAGACTTTGGGTCACTTTTGCACACCTTGACACTTATGCCTGTCCAAATGTACCTACTCAAGCTACAAACATCAACATTCTAAAATGTTTTTCCAAGTGAGAACCTTGGGTGGAAGAGCAAGCCACCTAAAAAATTTAATTTTCTTTTGAACTCTCATTTTTGATATCCTATGCCACCACCTATTCTCTTCTCTATCTGCTTCAAGATTAAAAGGTACATTTTAACCTAAGATAACATTGTGTTCCCCTGAAGAAAGTTTTGCAATTTTTCTCTCCCACGCCAATGAATTGGGTTCCTCTCTAAAATAAGAAATAGCTCTAAACAATTTGGCTTTATATATTTCTCATTCCTGCTAGTGCCTAATCCCTAATCCTAGGTCCTCCTATAATAACCATCTAGACCTCCATTTAGTCATGGGATTAGGACACACCATGGCATATGAGACAAAGGTCACATAAATACAAGTATCCAACATGAAACATGGTGACCCTAGGAACATGACATAGAGGATACATTATATATTATATACTAATATTTACACATACATTCTTAAAAATATAGCAAATTAGGGAATTATACATTAAAAAATGAAATATAGTTAAATTCAATTTAGAAATTAAAACATTTACATGATGATGTTGATACAAATTCAATCATACGACTAGTACTACATCAATGATCATAAATTGACAAATACCCAAGAAAGTAAAGCCATAAATAGCAGTTTTCTCATTAAGTCATCAAAATCAAAATGTATTACATATATAGTGACTCATTATGCCACTACTACTATAGGTCGGAATGCCAATGGAAAATATAAAACAAGGTAGATACAAAAACCTTAGATTAAAATGGAAGAATCTCACACTTGTCTTGGTAACGAATACTTTTGTTCCTAAGCCTATTGTCTTACTCAAACAATGTTTTATTCAATGTTTGAAGTTATTGTTGCAACCCCACTTCCAAAAAATGGAATAGTACCTGACCATAATGAAAATGAATGTTAGGGGACGACATCGGTGGGGGTATTCTTACGTTTCCTTTTCATTTGATGAGGAGCCATGATTTCTATGAAATGGAGAAGAAAATAGATTTCTATAGGAAAAATCTTGAAAATTAGTCGATAATCCTACTTACCTCGCACTAGCACTAGGAATCATTTTTAATACTACTTAATAGCCCTTAGCTGCACTTCAAAACCTCTAGGACCTCCAAACTTGTGACTGAAATGCATTTGAATGGGGGGATTGAGTTTTTATGGGTTGTGGGCCACTTTTCTACTAGACACGTATGAATTTTGAGACACTATGAGGGCACTCAAACATGTTCGTCTGAATTTTGAGACACTATGAGGGCACTCAAACATGTTCCTGATATGTGTCCTCATGGTGTTGTGTTTATCGCATAAAATATGTGACATGGAGCCCATAAGTAACTTGGCTTAGGACTCTATATATGATTTACATTAACCCTACCCGATACATGAACATTCTCAATAAGATTCCGAGATATATTGAAGCCAACATTCAGTTCCATCAGGGGGTAATTGGTAGGACAATCTCGATTATAACAAAGGATCCATTTCCTATCATCCAAGGAAGATGATCCCCACGGAGTTATAGAAAGGAATCAATGTTATCCAAAATATAGACCACCCAATATATCTCTTCATAGGATATCTACTTTCTCCCTAAGTGATCCGAGAGCAATGTGTGTTTTCCAGAACCCTCCTTATGCAATCAACCTCCCACTAGAATAGGGGAAAGCTTACTTCCTAATTGGATTCCTTCCTCAAAATTCTAAAGACAGTTTCTGAATCTTGTGAAGAATAAGTTACGGGATTAAATTTGAATGGTCGATTGACCATCTTGCACATTGTAAAGAGTTTGGTTGGCTATTCCAACTTATGGGTAACGTGGACTGAGTTGATTAGCCCTTTCAAATTCCTTCATCATCCCCAAGAAGGGGATATGTGGAATGTTTACATTGTAGAAAAAACCTTTTTGTGTAGAATAAAAATGTTTGTACATAGTGATTTAAAACTTTTCATAGAACTGCATCTCTTATTTTGTTGAACAACTTTTTTAGAAATTTGCCTCTGATCTAACCATTTCATTCTATTGATATATAAGAGTGGCTGAGAGCAAACTTATGAAGAAAAAATTGAGCGTTACAGTGAACTAGTTGTTTGTTGTAATCTGATCGGTTCACGCCAGGTAGCTGAGGTCAATTGAGGCTGAATTGACTGATGAGTTTCGATGTCAAATGTGCCTATTATATTACATCGAGGTGAATGTTTTTATTATATTACATTGACGTGAATGTGTATTTTGGATATATCTTCCCTTATTCCTTGTAGCTGTCCTCACTAGTTGACTAAAATATTCCAGTTTATTGTACAGGAGTATTTTTTGAGGTTTATCGATGGGATTTAACACTCGTGCTGGATGACATGGTAATTCATGGTGGAGGAGTTGGAGATAAACGATGAGGTGGACTGCACAACACGAGGATACCAGGGGTTGCAGCCCAGAGAAAGAAACATGATTGAGATAAGGAAAAAATTCATAGACAATAATTCCTAAATCATAGACAATGACATCCAATGTATAAATAAAATCTCAGTCAAATATCAAAGTGCTAAAATTTTTAATGCGGAATCTCGAAGCACTAAACGAGTTTGGGAAATTAGAGAATTGCAATCCACGTGATGAAATGTGTGGTGTCCACCTCATTTGCCACCCTCCCCTTTTTTTCAATTATTGCTTCTTTATAAATAGACCCAACAGAATTACTGGCTCAATGAATTTGATCAACCTGACTTTCTTCTGATATATTAGTCTGTACTATTGATGCTAATACTAGAGCCTCACTTCCAAGCTTGTTAGTTATTGTGTTGAGTTCTACACGTTTATTTCTTATTTTGTTAAATTTCCTGAACAAAGTAAGTAATTAACAATAGGAATAGATGGTGACTGACTAGAGCTTTCACAGTTTAAGACAGCCACCGAGGTTCGAATTTGTCTTAACTTTGTACACCATATGTCAATATTTGCACATGATGTTGGGGATGCACAACGTGATCCTACGGCAGATCTTGAAGCGAGCTTCTCTAGATCTCTTTGTACACCATTTGTCAATATTTGCACATGATGTTGGGGATGCACAACGTGATCCTACGGCAGATCTTGAAGCGAGCTTCTCTAGATCTTCTTGTGTTAGTGGCTATAGAACATTACTGATTATGCTTTTGGTAGATGATGACCATGTCTCCATGAAATTAGAGAAGCTTCGCTTCTAGGTATTTAAGAAGTATCTTAAATATTAAGAACAATTTAATTGAAATTTATATATAGTTTATCATTATTTTAAATAATGATAATATCATTTGAATCTATGTATAGGCACTTGTATGACTTAAACTTGAAACTCTTTGACTCTACCATTTGCATAAAATGGAAATCCCAAAGTTCCAAGTTGGAGGATCAACTTATGAACAATATGTTCAGCGTTTTTGGTAAGGCTACCTTTGACAAAACTAGAGTTACCTCCAAGGTAGTCTTACATTTAAAACATCTACCAGACTAGTATAGGTGTCATTTGGAAAGGACAAGGTTGTATGAGCACCCTCGAGTGAGGGAGTGGAAAGCCCTCATAGCACATGAAATCAAGAAGGTGTTTCGAAAAGCATGGAATACACCATCACAACCACAAAGGTATGAAGCACTTTTAGTAATGTAATTATGATTTTTTATCATCATTTTGACATCTAATTAAGTTTTTCAATATTTTCAATATAGACTCCGAGATACATTCAAAGCCACGATGGGTAGAATGGTTAAACATGGGCAACATAAGCTTGGCCTCAGTGGTTAGTCAAAACTAACCACAAAGATTGTAAGTATATAAAAAAATATTTGCATGCAAATTATAAATTCTTAAAACTTTCAATTTTATATCAGAGAAGAAGAAAAATTCATGTTCTCATGCAAAATTGTAGGGGTCACAATTCAAAGAATCTCCCATAGAGGAAGACCTCAAGCTTGCTTTCAAGCACGACTACTATCAAGTGATGGATGAATGTAGGACAAACTTGGGGTCCACACAGGCTTCCGACACCCAACTCTACACTCATGTAAATAAAAACAATGAAGATAATTTATAAATGATTACTTGTACAATATATTATGGTTATTATTTTTGGCTTTAAAGTAATGTGCTTGATTGTAAAAAGTAGGCAAACAATGTAGATACAACACATGAGCCTAGTGAAAGTGGAGTGCCTCTTGAAATTGATGTTCAGCTCAGTACTGGAGATATTTCATGTGTTATAAAAAAAATGTAGCATAGATTCCAATTAAAAATATTTAAATGCAAATGTTGTATTAATTATAACCTATCTTGTTTCTACTCTAGATCATGTAAAGGATGAGGCCACACAACAAGAGGAACATATGGCCACTTCGAAAAGTACTCTGTATCTCTCCACAAATGAAACACTTAAAGAACACTTTACTAATATTTTTATTAATAAAACACTCGTAATAATAATAACTATAAATATGCCCCGGATGCAGGTGGTCATTAATCCTTATACGGTGATGAGAAGCGACGACGGCGGATGGGGTGGCCACATGGCCCTCTACAACCATCCCAAGATCAACGTTAATGAGACTCAGGGCACATCGCAAGCGGCACTAAATCCCTGCTACAGTCGAGGTAGAGCCATTCCCTGTTTAACCATGGTGCTAGAAAGCATTCCAACCATTATGCCCATGCTTCACTGTGCTTGCCCTCTGCAGGCAGAAGAGCCATCTAAGAGAACCAGCACAAGCCGCCGCTGCTGGATTGTTTGCTGCCTTGACTTGGGCAATGATTATCACCACTCCCATTCAAACTTCTGCAATTCGCCTTTCGTCCCTCATCCTTCTGTAACCTCCGTGAAAAATTCCTCTGTCTATTCTCCTTCTGCTTCCCCTAACTCTTTCTCTACTCCTTCTTCCACCATGGTTCGCCACCGCATGTGTAGCAGACAAGGTGGCATGTGAGGAGGTAGCTCCCACTCCCCGGCTCTGCATCAACGAAATTCGGCTTCCACGGCTTCCTCTACTGATAATCCCCGGTATCCAAATACCAGAAGCGGTCACAACAGAGCAGGTCTCCACAGATCTCGTCGAGAAGATGTGGTTGTTCACACTATGCCTTTTCCGCTGCCTCTGCACCAGGTCCCTCACATGACAGTTCCAATTCCGTAGCGCTCTGAACTTCCCGGTCATTATGGCCACTGTCTCCATTTCCATCACCGAAGAGAATGAGCAGCACATTCCTATGACATTTTCCATGGAGGACACGAGCAGAGCCAGTCCTAGTCGAAACAGAGGCAATGACGATGATCAGGGTGGTAATGGTGGCCGGAAAAAATAGCATGGGAAGGCCGTTGCTGGCAGTGTGCATGATGACTTGGGCCCTCAAAGTGATATGCCGGTAGTGGAGAGACACATGGAGGACACAGTGGATCCGCAGGTGGAAGCCGGCAACAGGGAGGGCGGACATCAAGTGGAGGGACGTGGCGGACAATAGGTTGTGGGATGTGGTGAAGTGGACAACCCGAATGACTAGGCCTGTCCTATTGTGGAGGAACCTGCCACGGAGGATTTTAGTGCACAGGTCTCGTTTGCTAGGTGGCACTTCTTTTAGCTTGGGTTTTGTTATGTGTTCTCTTGTGTGGTCTCAGAGTTCTCTGAGGGGTGGTGGTCTAGTTCGGACAAATTGTGGTTTTTTGGGTGCTTCAGTTATGTTGTTTTTTGATTTCTGGGTAGTCTCTTCGGGAAAACGTGGTTAAATCTATTGTTTTTTGTTCTTCTGGACTTCTTTTAATCTTTCAGACTAGTTTCCCCTTTGTTGGGGCAGTCTCAGACTATGTTCATGGTTGCATGATGATTAAGACTGCGTCCCTTTACGGCCAAGAAACTATGTAATTACTTTTTGTATCATATTAATAGATTAATCTTACTTAGAAAAAAATAACTATAAATATGAATTTAACATTTCTTTATTATTGCAGTTAATGCTCCACCCCCCTTGGAGTAGCATAGACATATGACTAGGTCTGGAGCAAGGTATACAAAGCCCATAATCGTTGAAGGGTGAGATGAAGTCCTTGCGAACTACCTAAAAATTAGAAAGAGACAAAAAGTAAATTGTGTACTTGTTTATTTAGAGCCCAATTTTTTGAGTACCACATTTTTGACTAATAGGTTGAATGTCTTATGGCATGTGCGCATGTAACTTTTTACTATCTTAATAAAACATTATGATTTTTCATTTTTGAAAAAATAGAATGACCTTGTTTCATATTATGTAAACATATTTTTGTGATAAAATTTATTGAGATGAATTATTTTGTGGATGTACGAATGAATGAATGAATGATTTTTTTCTATTTGTTTCTTTATGTATCTTAATATCTTGCTTTCAACTATTTCATCTTCTCATCAACAATCTATTCTTCCCAAACTTTCAGTTAATCAAAGCTTCCTCAAGAAAGTGATCCCTTTGACCATTATGTTATTTTCTTGCACTGTACCGAAAATGAGCACATCATAACTTCATAGTTTAATATCATTGAGCTTCCCTCAATATTTTCCATACAGTTGAATTTGCTTCAACTTATCATGAATTCCTGCAACATTCTTCTAGGTAGCAAGAAAATATGTTCACCACATAACCAATAAAAATATTAACATTAGACTTACCTTGTCATGACAATTTTCTTAGCAACATTCTCATTATCCATCTCCACTCGAATCTTCATTCTTGCATAAGAGTGCCCAAGGATCGAACTTGATTACCAAGTGACAATTTGATTTTGATTTTGATTTGAGAAATTTTTAGCATTTTATCCATTCTAAAGTAAGCCAAGTTCATGCTTTAAGGCATCAAATGAAAGATTCATCATGAATAATTCGAGACCAGCCATTTCTTACAGGATTTTGTGTATATGAATCCTATCCAAAATTTATTTAAACCTTCACTCAATCATTCATATAATCATCTTAGCTATATTTCCTTGACCAACTGTCCT
The DNA here is from genome assembly GCA_000404065.3 of Pinus taeda. Taxonomy (NCBI): domain Eukaryota; kingdom Viridiplantae; phylum Streptophyta; class Pinopsida; order Pinales; family Pinaceae; genus Pinus; species Pinus taeda. The sequence goes on from APFE031706281.1 coordinate 23,532, forward strand.
ACGTCAAATGAGCTTGCAACTTGACTAACTTCATTCCTTCATCCTTCAAGAGTATTATTTCCATACATTATGGAATGTATACTAATGTTGTCATAATGCTTCTTCCAAGAGTCTTTCAAAATGACGACTCTTATAGGATCATGATGATCCACTTTAGGTGCAAAATCACTTCTTCTAACTTAATGTTAGACATTGTATGGATGAACACTTATCCCAGATGGTCATCAAGGCTTCTTGTTCTTCAAAGACTAAATGATTTTCATGAAGCAACTCAATCAAGTAGATTTTAGATATACTAGATGCTCATTTTTATGATGCCACACAAAAACAAGATTTTAATACAATAATGCATGCTTACTCCTTTAGCATTAGTTCCTTTTGGGTGCCTACCATTCCCGCCTTCCATCATTCTTTTATTCGACCTTTCTTCCTCCTTATCTTGCTTTATTTATGTACCTGCAACTTAAAGTGCAACCAAGCATAATATAGAAAGGCAAAGACATGATGAAGATCTAGGGTTTTAATATTTTCTTAGAGAGCATACTCCTAGGGTTCTTAGACAAAATCCTTACATTCTGTGACTTCCTTTGAAACATCAACACTAAGGTTTTTATGTCATACCATAAACTTGATCCAATTACACCCTCGATAGATTTTAATATAAGCCCCTAGATCTTCCTTGGAAATGCTAAAATTTAGTAGCTAGGGTTTATATGAGGGAACAACGAGATTAGGGTTAGGGTTACTTACTTAACAGGGTTTTCTAATTCAACTCTCCTCTAGGATTTTCAATCCCTATATGCCAAAACATTTCAAAGCTAACAAACATTATTTTACTCATGAAAAACCTAGGAGATCTAATGAAAAATAACTTCAGTGTAAAACCCATCCTCCAAAATTAATTACTTTTTAATCTTTACATTATTTTCCTTTCTCCCTTTTACATAATAATTACATGACGACATGAGTCAAATGACAATTATGAAGACCCAAAATAGTTACAAATTCCTACAAGGGATAATGAAGTTGTGATTTTGTGGTATTTCCCATTTCTTACCTGTTCAATTTTTATTTACTTTCTTTACATTCCATGAGGGACTATTTTTTTCCTTAACATTGTTAATTTCACATACCTCCAAATTATGTACAACAACAAAAACTCCAAAGGACTATGTATCTAACATTCCCCACTTAATTTGAATGGGTTTTTTTCAGTCTAAGCATCATTTTAAAATTTTCAAAATTTTCTGTTCCAAGTGATTTGGTGAAGATGTCAACAATTTTCTCAATTGTGGAACAATGTCTCAAATGAATAGTCTTTCCCTCTACATGATATTTAATGAGTTGGTACTTTGTCTTCATATGCTTGGTTGCTCATATAATATGGGATTCTTGGCCACCTTGATTGCAAAAGTATTATCAATAATAAGAAGAGTAGAATTCACTCGTTTCTCCTTCACTTCACTTCATGATAATTCAAGGCAGGAACACTGCATGGGGGTGGTGCCTCCTTTAGGAGGATCAAAGTTCTATAAAGTGAATTTGAATGCCCATTGTTTTGTAGAATTTGTTTGACAGTAATCAACAATGCTTCATCTCTATCCCTTCTTTACTTATTACCATGCTATCTATACTATATGCAAGATAGGTTATTGCAATATATTTATTTAACTACTTCCAAGAATGTTTATGAAAGGAAAATAAAATGTTTTCTATATTTCACTACTTCCAAGAATGTTTATGATAGGAAAATAAAAAAATTTCTTTCGTTGAAGATATATTTTAGAAATAATGGTAAGGTTTGAAAAGAAGGTAGGAGATTATTTGTTTAAATAATTGAAATAACTTAATGTGAGATTGATTATTTGTTTAGATAATTGAAAAATATTTTCTTTTGTTGAAATATGTAGTGTGGGTAACATGACGACAACAATCCTAATTGGTTTAATGATGATGAGTTGTTCATTTATCTTGAGTCAATCGTAAGAGTCAATAATCTTGTGGTTAAAATGAACAAAGAAATTGTTCCTTTGATTCACATCAGAAATAAAAGTCCTAAGATTAAAGATAGGATCAACATGTCCCACAAACATCTTCAAAGATATTAGGTAATAACCATATTTTAAAGTGATTTATTTTTTAGGTCATAAGTTCAATTATGATTTTTTCTTTTTTGTTTAACTTTTACTTTATCTAATCGAAAAGAAAAATTCTTTCTTTATAGGATTTTTTAGTAGAGATCAGGCCACAACATACAGATACCACAAGCCATATTTCAATGGTAGAGAGTGTCATACATGAGGATCCTATACTAGAAGAAGAGCACAAGGTAGTCATTTCCATTGTGTCGACTAGTGCATGAGGTAAATTAAACTCTAATGCTCTTTTTATTAATAAAATACTTGTAATAATAATAACAAAAAATTCAATTTAACATTTCTTTCTTGTTATAGTTGATGATCCACCCCTCTTGCAGCAGTTTGTATGACATCATGAGTACACGATGAGGCCAACAAAAATAAAGAAAAAAAAAAGTTGTACTAGGGTGAGCACATGGAGCCAGGTTACACATTTTGGCAACAGAGGGCATGTTTTTGTTGAAGAAGAACAACTATATTGAGTCCTTTTAAGCACTTGATCGAGCCATATTTAATCCCTTGATCAAGTTGTTTAAGGGCTTAAATATAGATTGACCGAGCATTAAAAAAAACCCTCGATCGAGTTGTTATGTAGCCCAAGATTATCTAGGAGCTTAATCGAGGTAGTGGCTAGATGGAGAAATAGGCTCGATCGAGCCATGTTTTTTAAATTTCTCGATAATACAATCTAAGCATGCAATTGAAAAAAGTGGCTCGATCGAGCTATAGGCTCAATCAAGCCTTAAAGATAGATCCAGCTATAGGCTAGATCTAGCCTTAAAGCTAGATCGATCTATAGGCTAGATCGAGCCTCTATTTAACCACATTAAGGGCTTGATCGAGGGTTTAAGAAACCCTCAATCAAGTTATTTTAAATTTTATCTCAAACACTTAATAAAGTGTTTTAAGTGCTCGATGGCACTGCTAAGGGCCTAAAAAATAGAGTTTTAGCTCCCCTTTTGCAGATTTCTGTTTAACACCATTTTGTACCCTCACGGATCAAGGAAATTTTTTTCCTTAAGTGGCAGAGTTGATCATGTTGGATTCGTGAAAGAATCCTTTATCCAATTGTATATCAGTTTGACACTTTCTTTTAAATATGATGCTTGAAAAAAAGTCAATAACATAAAATATACAAAATGAAAGAATTTCGATATAGCACTATCTTCATTTACGAGTCCTATTCAAAAGAGTACTCCTGGTTTTTCAATTTATTTAAACAGTTGAAAAAATATATATATTTTAATATGTAAAACTTAGTTCTCTCCTTGTATAATCCTCGTCATATATATATTATATATATTATATATATATAATAATTACAACATTTTGACTAACTATATACTAAGTGAACACACACACACCCCTCTTAGGATGTGGGAACATTTGGAAGCACAAGAATTTCATTTAATGAAAAATTGAGAGATTATACAACACTAAATACTTTTACTCCCAATCAAAATTCCCAATGCTTATATGAATTTTTAGGCTTCACTTTAATAAAAAGGGAAAAACTTGAAATTTTATTGCCACCATTTAGCCCAAAAGTGTAACTCACCTTCTTGCATCCACTCATATTTCAAAATGATACTAAATTATTAATTAAAAATTATAGACTAATAATTAATTTCCCCAACATTAAATTATTCATAAAATCTAATAGAGATTAAAGAAAGTTTAAATATTATTTATATATATTATTTGGCAAGAGTTAAATTATTTTTAAAATCAAATAACGATTAAGAAAGTTTAAATATTATTTACATCAAATACTATTCCTTCAGTTTAACTATTCTAAGTTTTGGAGGTTTTTAAGGTATATTTGTTGGTTAAATTTGTATAAAATATCACTAGATTTTCTTAGAATGTCAATGACAAGTTTGATTGTGAATTATGCATAGTCTAAGTTTCCTAGGTTTTTTGACCTCTTGAATCTATTTATGCATTCAAAAACTAATTTAAAATAAGAAAAAAATACAATATGACCAAAAATTATTTCACTACAAAAAAATTAAAGACATAGAATAGTTGGACAAAACCATTTTTTTTTTTCTTTTCAAGAATTTACATTATTTAATTTCTTTCTTAATTGAAAAAAATAATATTACTATGCCCTAAAATTGGTTTTTCTTGGCTAAGAGCTCATTTTCCTTGGATGTAAGGAAACAAGTTAATATCTGAGGACCCAAAGGCATCTAGCAAGAGCGAAAGCTAGCTTAAACAAGCTAATATCCCAAGACCCAAAGACATCTAGCACAAGTGAAAGCTAGCTTGCTCCCTTACTCATCCCCAACCTAGTAATTTCAGGTGATGCTATTTTTGGTGATGAGTCAACCTGCATTTGAAGGAAACAAGTTAATATCCCAAGACCCAAAGGTATCTAGCAGGAGTGAAAGCTAGCTAACTTTCCCCTTTACGGATCATCAACCTAGTAATTCCAGGTGGTGTGATTTTCCTTGAATAATGGTGATGGATCACCAACCTAGTAATTCAAGCTCGTGCGAGTTTCCTTGAATAATGGTGATGATTTAGCATGCATTTGAAGGAAACAAGTTAATATCCAAGGCCTAAAGGCATCTAGTAGGAGTGAAATCTAGCTAGACCCTTACTCATCAACAACCTAATAGTTACAAGTGGTGCGATTTTCTTTGAATAATGGTGATGAGTCAGCATGCATTTGTGGATAGCAGCGAGTAATGTTATCCCCACTATTGTTAAAAATTGACAATTCCTATAATTTCTAAAACATTTTCAGTACAATAATATTTTTTCTAATTTAACAATATTTAATTATTTTATCAATTAAATAAATAATAATAATATTATTTTTTAATAAAAGAGTTTAAACCATTATTAAAAAATAAATTAATAAATGTATTATCATGTTGAAGCATTTCTAGAATTAAAAGGTGTTGGTTTTTTATTCTTAAAGTGTATTTTTTTAATTGCATATCAATAGTTTGAAAATCTAAAGGCACTCAGATTGTGTAGAGTTTATTATTCATACAAATCTCTACTAGATTCTTGGCGAAAATATGTCGAGAAAAGCTTAACAAGTAGAGTATGGCTAATTAAAATTATTAAACATATTTTTTATAAATAGAATTAAACACATTTCTATTTTACTGCATAGAGAATACTCACCACCCAAGCATGGTAGAGATGTTATAAAGTATGTAATGTCCTAAAAATAAAAATTAAATTAAAGTAAATTAAATAAAAAGATCAATGTAATGTAATGTAAACATTTCAGCTTCATCAAAATAAAAATAAAAGTAAAGTAAAAGGTAAAAAAATAAAAATAGTTTTAAAAAAGTAAATGGAGAAATTAAACAAGCCTGGATTTATCTTAGTTCTCATCTCTTAAGTCATTAGAGAGATCTCAAAAGTTTATATCTTAGATTTGATCCCTCTTTCCACTTGGTAAATAGGGAATTAAGATGAATCTAAACTGATAATTCTAATTTTCATCTTATTGAACCAATATAAAAATATGGAAAAAAAAATGAGAACCACTCTTAATAATTTTAAGCCATATAAATTTATATTCTTCAATAAATTTTTCATAGTTTGTGCTTATAGATATGTCTATTATATTTTAATACTTCTGAAATAGTGAAAATTATCTCGGTACACATCGGATTCGGATTTATGCAAGGTTGTTCCACTGGGAATTGAGTTATATATACAATCTTTTCAGAATTTTCTAACCTTACTATTGTGGACAACTCTCTAAAAATCACCAGTCTAATCTGCTATTGCTCTCCTGCATTTTGGTTTATATTTTCACAATGTCCTTCCATAAAATATTTAATAATGCAGAACAATGTCCTTCCATAAAATATTTAATAATGCAGAAGATTTGGTTCGTTGGATCTATGATGTATTTTTCTATTAGCATATTTGAATTTTTGGAAATAAAAACGACCTATGGAGGAAGATGCCACTTCAAAGTCTGGCCAGGTAATTGGACACATGAACCACCATCGCAAAGTAGAAATGTTGCTTCTCTGAAATAATTTTTCCGATTTAAAAAACTCAAATGTTTGTAACAACTCTGAAATAATTTTTCGCACTTAAAAAAATCAAATGTTTGTAACAAAGGTAGATTTGTAAATGCAGAGGCTCCAAAAGATTAAGATCAGATTAGGTCGATAGATCTGCTTCATGTTTTTTGTTTTTTCATTAACTTAATTTTTTTATTTTTTTTTCCTCCTCTTCGTGTATATTTAAATTTAAATTTAAGTAGAATTTGAATTTTCAAGTATAAAATGGTGCATTTTTATAAGATGCACGAGTAAAATATAATAAATTAAAATATAATTTTTAATAATATAATAAATTATTTTTCCTTCCTTAGTTAATATATTATTTTTAAATTTCCTGGATGCGGGTGTTATGTAAAGCATTAATGGAGGAGGCGGCCTCATTAAATGCCAAGTGGCCCGAAGCCTCGAGAAGGCATTCATTCGGTCCGGCCAACATTAATGGAGGAGGAGGGAGAATAACCGGGTACAGGGATATATCGGTCAGTTGCCTCAGATCGACGATGAGAGGGGTTCGACGAGAAGGAGAGCGAAGCTCTGTCTGCATAAAGTTCTGTCTAGTCACGCTGGTGAGTGGGGTGCCCGGCTCTTGGATGTTTGCATCGCAGGTGCATGAGCCCAAGCACAGACCTCGGCCCTCGGCTCTGGAGGCCCTGTTTTTAAGCCTAGATTCGTAGAGAATTTGTGGCTCTGTGTTGTGGGTAGAAGCATGGTCTGTCATTCTGTCCGGTAGCAGCTTGGTTTACAAGCGCCCTCGACCTCCAGAAGCTCTGAGTGTCGCGGCGTCTCAATTCCTTTGTGTCCTGGTTCGAGATTTGGTCCTGTGGTTCTGGTCGGCTTGGCCCTCAGGAAGCAGTTCACTCCACGCAGCTCCTGAACAGGTTCAGCTCTCGACCGGGGTGGTAAGCACGGCTGTTCATACTTATACTCCATTTCTTGTTCTGAATTTGGTGTCGCACGGGTTCAGCATCCTCAGTGGTGCACAACACTTGCAATCTCTGGGTAGAATTGGTTCTGTGTTGTCCACAGGATGCCACGTGAGCGGCAACGTGGTGCTTGCAGATGGGGAGGCTCAAGAGGTGGTGTCAGAGGGCAGGCCTCATCGCCACGCTCCTCAGCATCCTCGGAGGAAATCAGCTCACCTGGAGCTCGCCGAGCGCGCGGACGAGGCAGGGGAAGGGGAAGAGCCATGGTGTGTATGTTCGGGGGGCATCCGGCAACCCGCTTCAGGATCCCTTGTCTGCTGGACAATGCGGTCTACTATGTCTCAGTGCGCATCGAAAAATGCGATCATGCCGACCGACCAGAAGCCCCCGCAGCAACACAGCCACCCTCGCCTATTCAAGGTCAGCGACTACAGCCTTTGGAAGCCACGGGTGCGGTGGCGGGAGATAGAGCTGGACCAAGCAAGCCTGCGAAAGACGATGTGCCATACACAGACTCGAGTGCCTCAGACTCCTATGGATGAACAGTGGAGGAGGAGCAACCAGGTGCATTTATCAGTCCAGTGGTGGAGGAGCCACCAAATCCATGCACCTAGGCAAGCGGCTTGGTCGTTCGGGGTGGTATGGATTCTCTTGTTTCAGTTTTTGGTTGTCGTTGTAGCTGCAATAGTTAGTCATGAGAGTCAGTTTGTGATCGGTGTTGGGTCGCACCCCTCAGGTCTTGGAATATCGATTTTAAAGTCTGCCTCTGTAATGTCAATCTATGTCGGTCATGTTTGGGTCTGTAAACTCCTCCCTCACCATGGCAGGGAGTGGAAGGTTCAGTTTTGGATGGTTCTAGTCAGTGGACAGTTTCATAGTCCCTTTTTCTCTCAGGCTCAGTCTCAGTCTCAGAATGTTAAACTGCTCAAGTAGCCAACTCAGGGTGGCGGATGTAACTCGCTGTAATCTTTTTGTATTATAATAGAATTAGTCTGATTTACACAAAAAAATATATTATTTTTAAATTATGGTTTTTACTATTAAAATCCTTATATGTATGCGTATAATGTTTCAAGAAAAATTGGTTAATTTTATTTTTTTCCAATATTATTAGTCATAGAATAATTTACTATTAGCATATATATTATTTTTAAAGATTTTGGTTTATTCTAATTTCATTCGTTCATTCACCATTAAATTAAAAGTTTACATGAAAGATTTCAAAAATAATTTGTTTAACCCTCGATCGGGGTGTGAGATGGTGGATTACTTCGTAAAGGCTATATTAATGGACTGTATCATGAGCTATAGAACCATTGCCCCCCATACGTTCGAGGTGATTGGTGCAATGGCCTTTTGCATGATGATGGAAAAAGTATTAAAGAAAGGTGGTAGTGAGAGGAGGGAAAGAATTTTAGTATGCAATCACCCCGGAGGGGAGAGTAATGATCACTAGAATTATCGAGAGCAAGGGGACTAGAGCAGCGGGCTCATGTAGTGACTCCACGAGCAATAGAGAACCCACCGACTACAAGTGAAGGAAACTGGGTATGTAATTGACATCCTCTCTCACCTCATTATGCTGCCCTATTTCTGGTTTTGTTTGTGGGAGATGCAAGGAAAATTGGGGATGGGGTGTAGGGATAATAGGTGATGGGGGTGTGGGTTGGTGACGATAGCCTCCCACGTGGCCTTAGTAATCCAATGGACACCCTTACCATCTCGCTTTGTTTTGAGATTCTCTTATCCGATATGGGAATAATGCTAGTAGTGGGCAGGGAGCATACTGTAGGAGCATGCAGTTAGGTCGCTCGAAAAACTCAAGGGTTCGGGTATGAGGATATTTTCTGCCTATACACCTGCATTCTGGGAGGAAACCTTTGTCTTTTGGTCCTGCACAGCTGGGGAGGGGATCGTAGGGACCTGTGAATTGGTGAGAAGGAGGAGAGAAGTCACGAGCATGAGACCTTCCAAGGAATTGAGACTGGCTATGTCAAAACTGAAAGGAGAGAGGACAACTACTATGCTACGGAGCTCGAGGATGGATGGATGCATGTGTTCGAAACCAACGTTACGTATCGTGCTGGTAGCAAAATGCAACTCAAACAGGTTAGGCTAGTGGTCGGAGGGCAGTCGGGCCACTGTACACGAGAATGGAGGGATAATGCATGCATGAGCGATGCTACGGAGGGGCTTCAATTGGGGCATAAACACTCATGTCTGGTGCATGGGCAGGTCCTCTTTGTGTATCCTGCATGTGGCCAAGGGTAGCATGCTACTCCAAGCGTCACAAGGGTGTTTGAAGCTGGGGGGATGGAGAGCCACAGTTCTACCACCCAGAAAATCGAATTATGTAGTAGCACAATGAAGATTGATTGTTCAATTGGATGTTTTATCTGCAAAGCAAGTCCGCCAAGTGGTAAACCCATCTCGACACATGGAAACTCCAAGCCTAATCAGGTAGCAACTCATAAACCGGCTAATCTGCCACGCACTACAAGGGGCTAGGTCGGTGAGATCATGACACTACCAGCAAAGACTTGAGGTTGAGGTAAGAGGCTATGGGAGTCCAAGCATGACACAAACCCTAGCTCTTCGGGGAGTTGATGAGGTCGGAAGCCTGTTGAGTGATTAATCAATGAAGCGTCAACCGCCTACCAAGAGGGAACCAATGAAGAAGTTAGGAGACTGATAGAAGAATGGGAGGAATATTTGAAAAGGCAGGAGAGTGAGAGAGAAATGAACTTGGAGGATTGAAGAGTCTTCATCCCAGACCCCGATAACACATGAGGGAGAATCACCCAGTACAAACAAACACTTTTCTTGTATTGGTTGATGAAAATTCTATTGGGAAAGGCAATGGACAAATCTCAATGGGCATGGCAGTTATGGTTCAAGGACTACAAAACTACAAGCATGAATTTCAGAAGGTGCAGTTCCAACTGCATAAACAAGACATCTGCCTTGGCTGAATTGAGAAGTAGTTGTCGTGCATACTGGCTCAGACAAAGCTACCTAGATTGAATGCCAAAGATGCATCTCCTGTTGAATCAGTGTGAGATAAACAACATCAATAACATGCCTGCTTAATGATAGTTTTTGTTTATATATGCAATTAGCTTTTAAATTTGTTTATGCATTTACATATGAATGTAGAACTTTAGAATATGGATGTGGAGAGGAAACTGAAAATTATATTGCTTGGATAGAGAGACTTAAGATTTTTTGTTGCTAGATGGTATATAATGCGAATAGGTGGCCAACAGATTTGGTTTCCCATTGGGAAAGTTGAGGCCACCTAACCAGTTCTATGTGGTGTTAATTTTCTTTATACTAATGAAAAAAGAGAATCTACCAAGCTTAACAAAAAAAAAATTGTATAAATTAATGAGAATAAATATTATTTAACTTGTACATATTAAGAGTGAATTTGAATTATTCATTTTGTTTAGGTGCTCCATAATGGGATATAAGAGAGATGGTGCATTATAGATAGGGATGATGTATTCTAGATGAATGTGTATATATATATATATATATATATATATATATATATATATATATATATATATATATATATATATATATATTAGTAATTAATATCTATTCAATTTGTATTAGAGGTGCATATGTAATTTTTTTAATGTTCAAGATTCTAGTTGACCTTTGTTCTTTTTAAAAACAAAACTAAAATATATTGGCTATAACAATTAATTTAATATTAATACTATTTGCTTGATCCATCTTAATGATCTATCAACCATGGAGAGGTATCAAATCTTTGAAGTTGCAAACTTTTACTCAAATTTTACTCTAAAAAAAAATATTTACACTTCTAGAATTTTGATCCCTTAAATAGATCTAAATTAATTTACACAAATATAATTTTTTTATTTTCATAAATACAATGGTAAAAGTCTATAAAAATATTGCAACACCAAAAAATCACTAAAACCTTAATTATATTGGACCAAAACCCCTTCACATAGAAAAAATCAAAAACTTTAATTACATTTCACCAAAATTAGAAAAAAGTCCACCGTCTTAATTACATAAAATCAAAACCTCTCATATTTTATAATATTCCAGTTTGTGATACAATGTGATCAAGGCTATTAATTTTTGTTTAATATAATGTAATCAACAACTTCCGAAAATATAAAAAGACTAATCTTTTTAATCCAAAAATTATTTATATATTTTTTTGACCAGCAAGATTTTTATTTTGCGCATCGATAATATGATGATGTGTAAATTAATTTTAAAATGTAAAATTTACAACGATAAACGAAAGCCAAAGTGAAATTAAAGCATAACTGTAACGTCAAACAGAAAGCCAAGCAATAAAATAATGAAACTAATAGAATGAACGAGAAAACAACTACCACCAAGGATAGAGTGAACGACAAAAAAAGTACTACCACACATACATATTAAGCATGATAGTCCAAATATTCTTCTGCCATAACCTTTGCCTCAAATACTATTGCCACACCAGTGGACGCTAGGGACATGGACCGTATTTTGGGCATCAACATAACCAGACACAACCTAATCACTTAGTTGATGTCTGTGGATGATCTTTTATTTGGGGGACATCTAATCTTGAAGAATGGACCCGCGTTCATAGTATTATGATCACCTTTAGTGCGGCCTTCGGGCTTGTCATGAATAAATCCAAATCCTTCCTTATTCATGGAGATTGTGACGAGACAATAATCAGGGAAATTAAGAGTCTCTTCGACATTGGTTCCTCACACCTTGTACATGGCTTTGTATATCTTGGATTTAGAATTAAACCAAACAATTGTAATGTAGAGGATTAGGATTGGCTTATCAACAGATTGGGAAAAAGATTAAGCGGGTGGAAGCATCAGTGGTTATCGATGGGAGGGTGGCTTACCTTGATTAAATCAGTGTTCCAAAATCTTATCGTATATTGGATGGACCTTTTCCAATCAGTGTTCCAAAATCTTATTGTTAGTCCCTGCCTCCGGCATAGCAGGGACTATAGCGTTCGATACGCCGTTGACTTGCTATTACTCTTTGCGTTGACCGTCAATTTCTACCGGTTAATTGCTGTTTAACCAAAGTTTATATTAGGCACTTTGTGTGCAAAAAAACTTTAACCAAAGTTTTTTGTTTAACCTCTTATTGCCGGCCTCACTTGGCCCGATGTGTGCTCAACTCAATTTATCCTAAGTTCTCCGTGGTGCCTGTTCTCCGTGTGCGCGCAACTTAATTTATCCTAAGTTTTTTATCCTAAGTTCTCTTTGGTGCCTGTTCTCCGTGCCCTGCATGCAGTGCGCTGCATGCCAGATGTTTGAAGTCTATGCAGAGGCGTCCACGTTTCTCTAGAAATGCTTTCTCTGGAGGATGGGTTTTAATTTCGAGCTAGTTCAACAACATCCGAGCTAGAGTGAGTTTTAATTTCGAGCTAGTTCAGCAGCATCCGAGCTAGTATCTGAGCTAGAGTGAGTTTTAATTTCGAGCTAGTTCAGCAGCATCCGAGCTAGTATCTGAGCCAACAGTATTTCGAGCTAGTTCAGCAGCATCCGAGCTAGTATCTGAGCCAACAACAACATTGTCAAGGGGGGGAGCTTCAGCTTTAGGCAGTCGTAAAGCCAAGCCATCCAGGCACATGACTTCAAGCACAAAGAAAGGCCTCACAAATCCAGGCAATAACTAATCAGGTGTGTTTGAAAAACCCCCACGATCTTATGCTAAGAAAACACAAGTTGTTTGCCTTCTAGCATCTTAACCTGCAAAAAACTATGAAAATGCGGAAGTTTCTTAACTAATTAGCTATTGAATCTGCTCATGCATGTGTATATTAGCTATTCGTATTGACAGAACTACACACGGCAACTGAAAAGAAACAGGTAGGCAGAAAATCCAAGACAGTGAAGTCCTATCTCGCAGGCAAGGACAGTTTATCTACAGTATTATTGTTGTAGTCAATCTTTAGTGTTGGCAAGGACAGTCTATCTACAGTATTATTGTTGTAGTCAATCTTTAGTGTCGGCAGGTAAGGCCCTTTGGAGATTTTACTATTACATATGAGCTATTTTCATGTCGCTTAAAGTGTCTTTCTTTCAAGGTTCCTTTCCCACTACATTCCCCTAGGGCTTCCAAGGGACATCCATCAGCCTTGAACCAGCTTTAGCCTTTTCCTTTGAACTGAAGAAGATGCCCTTATCTTTCCATTCGACCTCTAGCCAGAAGCCTTTCACCATGGGCCTTAAGCTTTTCCATCTCTCACCAGATGCATTTTTCTTTCGCCAGGAGCCTATTATTATGCATTTTTCCTTTCATCATGAGCCTATCACTTTAGCCTGCAACGAGCCAGTATTCCACTGGTTTCTCATTCAAACAACATAGCCCCATAACAGGCGTTATAATTATGCACTTTGATCATTGTCGTTGAATATATTTTTGTTTCTCCGTCTCAGAGACTACTAAACTCCAACACAGATTGATCGGCGTGTTTTGCATTAACCATAAAGAAATTATGAAAGAGCTTATGTACCTTTCCAGTATCGATGAGGTGATGATATCGCCCTACACATGCATTTCTCATTCATCCATCTATGGTCTAGAAGACTGGAACGGGCACTGGTTAGCATAGTAGAGAAATAGCGATGCTAAGAAGTTTAGGATGCCATTTCTTTTTTTCAGCGGCGATAGCAAGAGCATCACATCATTCATTTGGTAGCTGGGTGATTCGAGAGAGTGTAAACCCCCATTTGAATCACATAATATCTCCCCATGAGTAAAAAATAGATGAGAATCACAGTCAGAGATAACTCCAATGAGCAAAGATACTCCCCATTTGCAGAAAAGAGTGAACTTGTTCTGGGTGAAGGTAGCATGTCCTAAGCATCACAGATCTTCCCGTGAAAAATCAGTGTGGTGTTCTAAAACATCCACCTTTCTCTTTCGGTACCATTCCTTGTTCATAGTGATTTTTCAACATATGTCATGGCTGTCGAAATGTTGTTTACATTTGTCATGGATGTTGAAACGATGTTTACATTTGTCATGTATACTGAAATAAATTAATTTCAATTTAAAATAAACGAAATGCCAAAAATAAAAAGAATACTGCGAAATTTATTATCTCATTGCGCATGCTGTTAATGAGAAAAACACATTTCTTACTTTCCTAATTTTCAATCAATATAGAATTGTGAATCGCGATGGATGAACATGATAAATTGTGAAGTGCAAAGAATAGATGAGCATCACAGTGAGAGATAACTCAAATGAGCAAAGATACTCCCCATTTGCAGAAAAGAGTGAACTTGTTTTGGGTGAAGGTAGCTTGTCCTAAGCATCACAGATCTTCCCGTGAAAAATCAGCTCAATGTTTGAAACATCGACCTTTTTCTTTCGGTACCATTCCTCGTTCATAGTGATTTTTCAACATATGTCATGGCTGTCGAAATGTTGTTTACATTTGGCATGGATGTTGAAACGTTGTTTACATTTGTCGTGTACACTGAAATAAATTAATGTCAATTTAAAATGAACGAAATGCCAAAAATAAAAAGAATGTTGTCAAATTTATTATCTCATTACGCATGCTGATAATGAGAAAAATGCATTTCTTACTTTCCTAATTTTCAATCAATATAGGATTGTGAATCGCGATGGATGAACATGATACATTGTGAAGTGGCAGACTAACGATATGATTCACCTCCATTTATATTTCACCATAATTTATACTATACCACATACATTATTTATGTAGTATATCTTTGTAGCGTACCACATTAAACGTTCCGTTTACCATAGATGATAATCTTCAAAGATACCTTCGTCTAAAAATAAATAAAACATTTGACACTTTCATAAGATAGGGTGACGTAGATATCCATTGCGATTGTATTAACATAACGTGATTCACAACGTTGAGATTTTCACAGTAAATTATCTCTTTTTAGTTGAACTTATTAAATCGAGAAAGGAGTTAACAACTTAAAAAAAATTCATTTCAGATCGTAACAACTCTTTCCATTTCATTCAAGTATTTTCATTTAAATATAATAAAAGTTTTTTAATCTCCACGTTCTATAAATAATCTGAATTTAACTTTATTTATGTTTGCCGTGTGATATATATTTTAGCATAATAATATCTATATTGACATCTATTTAGTATACTTACGCCATATACAATTTTGTTTAGCATATTAATATAATATTTTCATTTTAATATTTAATTATTATTTTAATATTCAGTTATGATTTTAATATTTAATAATTTATTGGTAATTTAGTTTATATTAGACTTACTTAGCACTGCTCTTATAAAGTAGTCTTTTGAATTTACTTGAGCATTTCGTTATAATTTATCTTCTAAAGATACTCAACAATCTGCAACGAAATATGCGGAGCAGCCCGAACGGGTAGTTGAAGCTGTTGAAAGGTAATGAAAAGCAGAATTCAATTATTCTAGCTCGTAGTTGATGTCGATGTTGAATTGCCTAGATCTGCCTCCATGAATGACTAGATTAGATATCGTCAACAAATTTTTCAGTGTTGAAAAGCTAAGTTTTCTGCAATGCCAATCTATTCACCATGACTGAACTGTATATTAGGATAGAATTATTTTAATTAAACTTAAACTTCATGGGACCTGGTGTTGTAAATTGATTTTCACTGCGCACAGATCCATACTACAAATAAAACCCATCTACCAGTTAGCTTTTAAACAATTCAAAAACCAGAAATTCAATTCCCGGCAGGGACTACCGCCACGGCAGTGGCTCTCTTGTTGTATATTGGATGCACCTTTTCCAATTATCTATGGCGGTCATTCACAAGATAGAGTCAATAATGGCAAGGTTCATATGGTATGGAATTATGAAAGAGGAAAAAATCTACCTTGTTCGATGGAAAGCTCTCAAGAGGACGATTAAGGACGGTGGATGGGGAATGCTTAATACTCACAATTTCAATCTCTCATTGATCATTAAGAACAGATAGAGGGATATGACACATGATGGAATCTGGTCGCATATTGTCGCGAAGAAATATATGTTCAGTCAACATTTTAATTTGTGGATCAGAGGTGGAGCAAGGACTAGAACTTGCTCATCATTCATATGGAGATGTATGTGGAATAATCTTCATTGGCTACTGACCTTTCTACGATGCGAAGTTTGGAATAGCTCCGCCCTTGGGATCGGTTTGGATGCACTTTTCATTTTTGACGGGAATCAATATCTTTCGGCCCCTCTGATCACAACTCTTCATGAAATATGCATCTTCTATTTACAACAAATCTATTAGAATCAATTGTTAAACAATCTAGGGAAAACTTGGAAGAAGGTGAATGAGATTGGTACACAGGGGGATATAGCTATTGAATGGGACAGCTACATTGCTCATATAAGTTCTTGGGGCATCTACCTCAGTACTAAGATAGACAGATTGATTTGGGTTGGGATAAAAAATAAGGGATAGCCGATGGTAAAGGATATTTAACACAAAATTCCACGGAATCAGAAAGATTTGGATTATTGTATGTGGTTTGAGGAATCTTGGAAATGGAGGATTCCCCAAAATCTTAAATGCTTAGGTTGGCTCACCATTCATGACTGCATCCTTACTTGGAATAACCTACTAACAAGGGGCTTTATCGGATGTGGTATACTTGTTGTGCAATAAGGTAGAGGAAGATGTGGATCACCTATTTCTTAAATGTCCATTTGCTTCTACATTCTTGGATGGTTTAATAGATGAAATTGGCATTTCACATTATTGGACTCCTCTCACGCTGAAAAAATTCTTATCCCATTGGATCAACTCTCGGTCACAACATCGCTCCTTACCCTTATTTATCATTTGGTCGATCTGGAGATGCTGGAATTTTCTTATCTTCAACCATAAAATTATTGTTGTAAGAGATTTTGTCATCAATTTTGTAGCCCTCTTCTCGGAATTAGGGATGAGAGTAAAAAGAAATTGATTCGAAAGATCAAACTCCAAGACATTGGACGGGTCTTTCTTGTGGGATATTTCAATAGGGCTTGTGAGAAATGTGGGTGTGGGTTTGTCAATGTCATAGAATTGGGAAAATATTCCCATTTCTATTGGGAGGGAGGACAAGGGACGAACAGTAGAGGTAAAATCATTACCATCTATTGAGTTCTTATAGGTGCAAAATGGTTGGGACTTGAGAATATTATAATATATGGAGATGCGAGGGCATCATCGACTTGATTAAGGAATACACACTTTTTAATCCTCCGAACTTAGCTAACTAGATGAGGAGAATTTGGCTACTCTTAAGCTTCCTTTCATCACATTGGTTTTGGTCACATATATAGAGAGCATAATTAGATAGCCCACCTCCTCTCAAAAAGAGGAATCACAAAGGATCCCGGTAAGATTAGATTAGCTGCTTATGAATAGGGTGTATTGACCGATGTCGGATTCTTCTTACATTCCTAGGAACAGTTGGAAGAAAGAGACTCTTAAACTCATGGACAAACCTTGTCTTATTTTATTTTTGTTGCTTCCCAATGTTTATTTGTTGTTTTTGTTTTGGTATAAAGACACTTGCTTTTTACTTCGCATAAGATTTTTTTTTAAAGATATAATGACACTTATTATGAAAGTGGTAAACAGATGATTATAGGGATAATGTAGACATATATGTAATAGTTAGGAGATATAGGGGAAATAATTGAAGTATACAAAGCATCTCATGAATTATGTATTTTTTTTTACTAATGAAAAGAAAGTGTATTTGCTTTATGAAAAAAAAAATGGTAAACTTAAGAATGTTCATATAAGGTGGCAAAGGCTAAAAACAATAAGCTGGTATAGAATGGTAGAATTTCATTGGAATATTAAGAAAATGGGAGAATTAGAGTATTGAAAATAAATTATGGTTACAGGTGAAAATGGCAGAGTTAGAAAGGATTCCCATAGAACCTGTTGTTTACAGAAAGCTCAATCCAAAGGACTTGGTAAACGTTTATTTCAGTGATGATGATTTTAGGAGCATGAACCTAACGTTTATTTCAGTGATGATGATTTTACGAGCATGAACCTGTTGTTTACAGAAAGCTCCATCCAAAGGATTATTTCAGTGATGATGCTTTTAGGAGCAAGTGATGGTATTGCATCTGTACTGTTGATGGATGCATTTTTCCCAACAAGAGATGGTATTACTTCTTGAAACTGAAGGAAAGAGATTTTTCGTTATTGAATTTACGATTATACCCTTGCTGCATTCCCTGAGTTCTTGGAAAATGATTGAAGTTAACAATATCAACATCAATTATGGAAGTTTGATGGGTCCATCGCTTACCGTGGAAACATACAATGTTATGGATATCAGAATGTCATGTTGATGTCATTTGCCTCAGGAAATACAACACAACCTCTTTTTTTCTGATTATTTACATCGAAAACTAGCCAAACTGGGATATGAAGGGTTGTTAAAAAAAGGGAGAGAGAACGCTATATTTCAAATGTTGATGGTTGTGCAATGTTTTATAAAGTAAATCAGTTCGATTTGATAAATTCCTGGTAGTTGGATTTAGGTTACAAAGACAACATTTTCGTGCTTGCCATCCTTACATTCAAAAATACTAGTTGTGTAAAGCCAATAACAACATCCATGCAAATCCTAAAAACTGCACTATAAAGTTGTGGCAAATTAATTGTTTGCTCAAAATCTTGGAGGAATTTGTCCATAGTAACTCCTATAAAATTGTGGCAAGTTAATTTCTTGCTCAAAAGCTCGGAGGAATTTGTTCATAGTAACTATAATATTCCTCTTGTAATATCAAACTTACTCTAGACAAGAGGAATGTTGCAAGAGAAATATCAAAGTTACTCTCGAAAAACACCTCCAAGCTTTTGAGCAAGCAATTAATTAACCACTTTATAATACTATTTTTAGGATTTTGCATGGATGTGGGTATTGGTTATACAGAGAATTTTATTAGTATTTATGAATGAAAGGATGACATGCAAAGAAATGTTGTTTTAACTTAAATTCATCCACCACACATTTATCAAATCAAACCGATTCACTTGATAAAACGTTACACAACCACTAACATTTGGAATGTAACATTCTCTCTCCTTTTCTTTAAACAACCCTTCATATCCCAGTTTGTCAAGTTCTGGATGGAAAATATTAGAAAAGCAGTTGTGTTGGACTTGCGGGAAGGAAAATGAAGTCAACATGGCATTTTAATATTTCTTTCAGCAAGTTTTGTTGGTACTTGGTAGTATTCCCAGTTGAGCGCGAAGGACAGACAGTTGGGAAATGTTGCGAAGTAGCGTACACGTTTGTTAGAACATTATATGCTACCATTGTGAATGACGGACCTGTCAAACTTCCGTAAGTTTTGTTGGTAGTATTCCCAGTACAGCGCGAAGGACAGACAGTTGGGAAATGTTGTGAAGTAGCATACACATTCGTTAGAACATTGTATGTTCCCATTGTGAATGATGGACCTGTCAAACTTCCATAATTGATGTTGTTGTTGTTAACTTTAATCATGTGCCGAGGACTCCGAGGAATGCAACGCATATATGGAATGACATGTTCAGAACGAAAAATTTATTTCCTTAACTTCGAGAAGTAATGCCTTGCCTACATAGTAGGTACTAGCTCTATAAAACTAAGAGGTAGATAGCAACAATCGAGTGATCATATTGGTAAAAATGCATTCCTCAACATTATGGACGCAATACGCAATACCTTTTATCACGATTCCATGCCGACATCATTTGCCTCAGGAAACCTAACGTTAACTTTTTTTCTAATTTTTTCCATCCAAAAGTAACCAAACTAGGATATGAATGGTTGTTTAAAAAAAGGAGAGAGAACGTTGTTGATGTTTGTGCAATGCTTTATAAAGTAAATGAAAAGTAACCAAACTAGGATATGAAGGTTGTTTAAAAAAAGGAGTGAGAACATTGTTGATGGTTGTGCAATGCTTTGTAAAGTAAATCAGTTTGATTTGATAATTTCCCGGTGGTTGGATTTAAGTTTCACATACAACATAAAAACAGTAATATAAAGTTGTGGAAAATTAATTTCTTACTCAAAAGCTTGGAGGCATTTGTCGATAGTAACTCCTATAAAGTTGTGGCAGGTTAATTGCTTGCTCAAAATCTTAGAGGAATTTGTGCATAGTAACTTTAGTATTCCTTTTGTAATATCAAAGTTACTCTTGTAATTAACTTGCCACAACTTTATAATATTATTTTTAGGATTTGCATGACTGTGGGTATTGGTTATGGATAGATATTGATTAGTATTTTTGAATGAAAGTTACTCTTGTAATTAACTTGCCACAACTTTATAATACTATTTTTAGGATTTGCATGACTATGGGTATTGGTTATGCATAGATATTGATTAGTATTTTTGAATGAAAGAATGACATATAAAAAAATGTTGTTTTCCAAACTTAAATTCATCCATCACAACTTTATCAAATCAAATCGATTCACTTGATAAAAATTTGCACAACCACTGATAGTTGAAATGTAATGTTCTCTCTCCTTTCTTTAAACAACCCTTCATACCCCATTTTGGCAAGTTCTATATGGAAAATATTAGAAAAGTGGTTGTGTTGGACTTCTGGGAGGCAAATGACGTTGACATGGAATTCTGATATTTCTTTTAGCAAGTTTTGTTGGTGCTATTCCTAGGATAGACAGTGGGGGAACTGCTACGAAGTAGCATAATGTATTCCTAGTTGAGCGCGAAGGACATACAATTTGCCAGAACATTGTATGTTACTATTGTGAATGATGTCTTTATCAAACATCCATAATTTATTTTGTTGTTGTTAACTTTAATCATTTGTCTTCAACTTCCAGAAGTAATGCCTTGCAAAACTAGGTGCTAGGTCTATAAGACTAGGAAGTAATAGCAACAATTGAGTATTATGAGGAAAAATGCATTCATCCTCAAATCATCATCATCCCTGAAATAACCCTTTACTAAATCCTTTGCACACAACCTTCCGTCAACAAACAAGTTCTATGAAAATCCTTTTACAACCCTGCCATTTTCACCCTAACTGTGATTTCATTTCAATACACTAATTCTACTCTTTTCTTAATATTTGAATGAAATTCTACGACATTGTAGTAGCTTAGCATTCTTATCCTGAGTCATCTTCTATGAGCATTCTTTATTTTACTATCTTGCTTTTTTTTTCTTACGTGAGCTTTGTTATAAGCCATATGAAGCAAATTTTGTTGGGATTGTATTCTTCTTTTTACCTTTAAACAGAAATATAACTACACAATCTATAAATTAAAAACCATGCTTTTATTAGTTTTATAAAAAGGAAAAGCTTGGAAGAAAATGATGCTTTTATTCCTTTAATAGAATTTCATTAGATTTTTTATTTATGTATTTTGTTTATAAAATAGAAAGTTGGAGTTTGGCTCACAACATCCACCTGATTTGAGCTTTCGAACTAACAAAGCATGCACTCTCATTATACCATGATTTAAAAAAACAAAAATATATCTCATTATATGATGATTTAAAAAAACAAAAATATATAAAATTACATCTCTGAAAAGGTAAATACTCAATATGTCTCTGAACAACATCTGACTTAGCTCTAAGTGACTTCATACGTCTAATTATTCAACGAGAACTCCATAACTTTCTTGGTTTGGGCTGCAACTAGTTCTTTGTTATTAATCCCTACTCAACATTGACATCACACATTGGCATGTGAATTCTCTAAATCCCCTTACTTCACGTCTCTTTTGGGAATGGGTGGTCCTATCATTTTTAATTTAAAATAAATAAAATCTTATGTTAAAACAATAACTACATTCGGGTTATCATGCTTAATATGTTGGGTAGTTTCATTGTTTTTTTGTTTTGTTTTTTTTTTTTTTATCATGCTTGATAGGAGTAGATTTTTGTTTTATTTATTTATTAGGGATGTGTCCTGAAATCTATTGTTATTATGTTGTTATATTTGTTTTCTAAATAGAAAATTTTTCTTTTATTGGCCTTATAAACATAAAATTGTGCTTTTAATTTCTCTATAAATATAAAATAACGTTTTTATTTCTTTAAAATAATTTTATTACCTTCCATTTATATAAGTTAAATTCACAAAATTAATGTGATTTGAGCTTTCTTTTGAACAAAAGATGCATTGTCATTATATCATGATTTAAAAGAACAAAAATATATAAAATTATTTCTCTAAAAAATAAATGCACTTTTTTTATTAATGTGTCCTAAAACAAAGAAATAAAACATGAATCTAAAGCAAAGAAATAAAACAAGAATCTACCAAACATATGAGGCATGGTGCCCAGAACAAAACAAACAACTACCAAATGTATTAGGTATGATAGCCCAAATGCAGCCATTGTTCTCACATAACACTTTCTTAATTTTAAAACTTAAACAAGAAGGGCTGCGGGGCAGCTAGTCCCTGCCCCAGCCCACAGCGTATAGCCAGCAGCAGCAGTTTCAGTAGAAGAGGCAGGTTGGCGTTACAGTTTCAGTAGCAGAGGCAGGTTGGCGTTACAGATGACTTGAAGATTGAAATTTTTGTGCTCTGGTTGTATTGTGCACTATAGGGCTGCGGGGCAGCTAGTCCCTGCCCCAGCCCACAACGTATAGCCTGCAGCAGCAGTTTCAGTAGCAGAGGCAGGTTGGCGTTACAGATGACTTGAAGATTGAAACTTGCACAGCCTCAATTCAACGGAGTATACGTAGCGGTGGTGAAGTCTGCACAGAGATAGTATACGTAGCTGTGGTGAAGTCTGCACAGAGATCTGTTCTGCTCTGGCTGTATTGTGCACTGTTGATTTTTTTACAAATTTCATTGTTGTCAAATTTGAACATGATCATGGATCACGTGACTTCAGCAATTTCGCAACCCATTCAAATGTGGATGGCATTGTCAATATTCCGGTGGCTCCATTCCCAACCATCTGTTCGGTAGACGAAACTGCAGCGCTAATTTTGGCACGAACGTTGATAGTTATCGGGGTAAAATAATTTCCTGCCTTTTAAATTTCTTTTTATTGGCAATGGTACACCTTTCTATAAAATTCCTGATCAGTGTTTAGAAAAAGAAAATTACTTCCTCCAGAAAAATCTGTAAATCAATCAAATTGTTATTTATTAATATTCTTCATGGGTTGAGTTTGACCAAATACCAACTCATGTTTATACATACTCAAAACAGTTTTCTTTTCCGGAACACAAGTAGAAAGATGTGGACAGATAGCTAGCTGTCAAGACTCACAAAAGTGGATGACAACTGTTATTTTGCCACATGATAACCAACCCATATTAAACTAAGTAACAAAACACGATTTGTCTATGTCTAAGTATTGTCGTTTTCAAAATCCTTCTTGTCAATATAATTACAAAGGTGTGTTTTTTAAATTAAAAAACAATAAAAATTGCCGTCATTCTGCATATAGAAATAATCTACCACGACAACTAATCCACGGTAAACTATACCGAACCAACAAAACATAATTAGTAAGTTAGTCTCCGGTTCCATATGGTTGAGTTCAAATTCCATCTGCTCAACTGATTACAAATATTGCTTTTTAATGAATCAGAAACGCGATCAACTTTTTTACCCAGCACAGGTAGGCTAAAATGGAAATAGTTTTAAAATTGTTCCATTGACCAATAATGATGTAAGAATAGAATTAAAAAATGAGTTCCCTCCAACTATGTACCAGCTAACCATAGCACGTGCATAGCATGCAAGCCATGTGTACACATGTCCTTGGCATCGTAGCTAAACCTGAAACTCATACAGGCGAGAAGACCACGAACAAACTGAGATTTAACCAGAAGCTCAAGATCACCATATCAGTTTGCTTCGCAGTGTTCTTCTATACGTTTCTGCTTCCTCTACTGAAATCCATGGTGCAGGTAGAAACTAGAATCTGGAAGTTTATCCTTTTGTCTGTCTATGCAAGGACGGCATATTAAAGGAAGCACTGGAGATTTCTGTGGTTATGCAGCAGGAGGCCATCAAGATGGGATCAGACACACTTGCTTCTCTGTTGTCGTCATCACTGGTCATTCTCTTCTCTGTTGTCGTCATCACTGGTCATTCTCAAAAGGTAAATCTGGGAACCAAAATCGTTAATCTGTATGCTGCCTATGGTAATATGGGAGATACGCTTATCTGGGTTAGACTCTGAGGATTGTCTCGGCACCAAGACCAGCAGAGAAGTCCTCATTATTGTGAAAGTCATGCAGAGATTATGCGCACAATTGTGGGAATTCTGCAAGGAGGATCCGAGCAATTGAAGTGTAAATTGTTTTCATTATTTGCACTATGGGTTTGAAATGTAAATTGTTTTCATGATTTGCGCTAATGGGTTGCAGGAAATTCTCACCAAGAATGGATTTCATTGCCGTTGTAGATCTGATTTTCTAACTGCACGTTTGTGGAGCTGGGAACTGAGAAACCAATTAAAGATCACAGATTGGGCAGATGATTCTCAGGTCCAGGTAAGGGGCATTAGATATTTAGTAACAGACTTTGAATCAATTCTATATGCTACAGTTGCAGGAACTTCTCACCAAGAATGGATTTCATGCTTTTAGCCTTTTATTTTGAACTGTAAAATTGTTACTAGCATTCGTATAAAACCATTTAAATCAAAGTTTGACATGCAATTTGAAGATGTCGTGGAACAGAGTAATAAAGAATATATTGGAGGTTAAGACAGACTGAAGATAAAAGTTCTAGTTTTGTATGCTTAATATTAAGATTTAAACCCTGTTATCAGGGATTACCGAATTACAGAGTATTTGTGACCTTACAGGACTCGAACCGTGGCATGCCATTTCTGTAGTGGATGAAGCCAGGGAAGACGCAGGCGTTGGCTGTGAGATTCCAACCAGGCGAGCATGGAATGCTTTTTGCACATCGAGCATATTCAGATACCAGGTAACTTCGTCTTTCACGCAAACGTCTGGCTTTACTGTTGTGGTTCCTGTCACCTGTTCAAACAAATTGAAATAATTAGTAGATTATAGACACTTTTCCACATAAATCTCTAAGGAATAGACCCCGATCATCAACTTAGACTTCTGCATGAGAAGAGATGATAAACATGTAAATTTGTTTGCAGGTCGATGACGTTCTATATTTGTTTGCAGGTCGATGACGTTCCAGTAGCAGCAGATTCCTCTACTTCGGCTTTTGCATAGCTTGATCTTACAGACTCTCTATGTTTGGCTATGGATAACAAACAGAGATCATTTTAAGGCAGGCCGTTGTTCTCATGCAAATTACGGTTTTGACACGGCACTGCAGGGCAATGTTGACACGGCAGGCAGGGCAATGTTGACACGGCAGGGCCACCATGGTTATGGTTTAACATAAGTACATAGGTCTTGTTAGTTTTGTTAACATTTTATGTTAGGAGATTAATGCTAATGCAAACATAGCATTAGTTCATTAAACTGAGTTCATGAAACTGTCAAATGACTTGATCACTTGTACTTGTCCTAACTTTTGAGCCCGTATGCCTCGTTTTGAGGCCAAATAAGATGAAAAATCTGTTCATTTCTTAAAGGAATAAGAAAATATAAAATATCATGTTGCATTTCAGCGAACTTTGTTTTAAGTTATATAACGTTGGTTGGTTATCGTGCACATTGGTTGGTTATAGTGCCAAAGTAATGCTAGCTTTACAAATCAATTACTATAGTCCCTGCCTGCCCGGAAGGGCAAGGACTAAAAATACGTGACCAACCATTCTCAAAAGAAACCTGAAAAGGCATTGTTTCGAAATAAGCGACCACCCATTCTCAAAAGAAAAGGCATTGTTATGACATAACACTTTCTTAATTTTAAAACTTAAAAAATACGTGATCACCCATTCTCAAAAGAAACGTGAAGTAAGGGGCTTCAGGGAATTCACAGGCTAGTGCGTAGTGTCAATGCTAAGTAGTGATGAAGAACAAATAACCAGTGCCAACCCTAACCATGAAAGTCATAGAGTTCTTGTTGAAGAATTCGATATATGAGGCTACTTAGAGAAAAGTTAGATGTTCTCATATTGAACCACTTCAAATATTTGAGTAGCTTAAAATAAAAATAAAAATTGAAATTTCTAAGATCGAATCTTGGTATCTAATATCTTAAATCTGTATCAGATCTCTGACATGTGTCTTATAGGAGGAAGTAAGTTACCTACCAGATTGAAAAATGGATGGTATATATGCCCTTTACCTGGCAGCCCATTCTAAATCCTTGTGGCTTAAAGGATCCCATATGACCTTTACCTTGTAGGGTAGCAAAACAATGACAATATGCTCATATAGAATTTGATGGCAAATTGCCCATATCAAATATGGTTAAAAATATTAATTGTGTTTAGTTGTCTTTTTTTTCTTTGTCTCGGTATATTTTTATGTGTATCTCCTCCATATATAATGTGTAAAATAGATTACATTTAAAAAATGTTGACATACGTACTATGCCTACACATCTCTCCCATATTGGGCTATAGAGCATCTCTTGGTACAATTATATGTATTTTTAAAATTTTTATTTAAAAATACTAAGCAATGTGTGTATTGAAATTAGTAGGGATATTAAAAAACACTTAATTAATCATTTTATTTAATTAATTAACTAATTTATTTTGTATTCAAAGTTTTGATTTTTGAACTAACAATTTTTATACAAGAAATGTCTATTTCTCTACAACCTATGGGCCATACATTATTATAGTGTTAGAGAATACAAAATTATTATGAAATTGTATTTAACATATAACATATGATTTTCACAAGCAAGAAAAGAAGTGACTACATGAGGGACACATTATCAAGCAATGAGAGAAATGTCATTTAGTTTCTCCTAGAAGGTTTCTGACCCCAAT
This sequence comes from Pinus taeda, assembly GCA_000404065.3. Lineage (NCBI taxonomy): Eukaryota > Viridiplantae > Streptophyta > Pinopsida > Pinales > Pinaceae > Pinus > Pinus taeda. Next base: position 50,546 of record APFE031706281.1, read on the forward strand.
TCTTCAAACTAGATCCCACCACTAAAACCACTCGTATGAGATGAATTCTCATTTTTTTTCTTCCATGAAAGCATTGAGATAGATTAAAACCAATATAATGATCAAATTTGGATCATTGTATACACCCAACCTCCTCTAGACCTTTTAATAGAACGCAATGTCTTGACCTAACCTCCAATTTTACCTTATGGAGATGGTGATATCAAAATTCATCTTCCTTCAACCACCTTAAAACTCTTTTATGAGGTCCCTATTGTCTTTAGCTTGTGGATATATTTCCAATGATATAAATTTCATCAAAATCCAAGCTCTGGACAAAAAGTCATGCCCATTTGAATATTCACCTTCAAAGCTCATGTCAACATCTGAACCATTGATACGTGGTAGTCCTTTTGCCTATTCATCACTATAATACAATGATTCATCAACAATATGTGGTAGTCCTTGCATTCATGTCATTATCACATATATCCACGTGCTTACCTGGCACATTGGCATGTCACTCACATTCAGATCTGGAATATTGATAAATCCCCATTATAATGAATTTTTTGAACTTCTGCTAACCTAGATTTTAGATCTTTCAATTCCATTGAGATCTAAGAAAATGTTGGTCAACTAGGGAAAATTTGACTTTAGATAAAAGTATTAATTTATGCTAACCAAAACATTTATCATCCATGTCACTTCCATGAAGCACACATCTAGCCTCCACCTCAACACCATGATGTCACTTTGATCCATGCCACCTCAAGCCTCATCATCTCCAGTCAACACAATCAAATCTCCACTCGTTTGGAATATCATATTTTTTAAAATGTCTCAATTCACAAACTCTAGATTTCTATACTTTTAGAATGCACATCACTTGCCATGATAAGTGAAACATAAACCACCATGTCAAATCCTTTATGCAACCATGTCACATCATTGTCACATGTTAACTGTCATGACAATAATATATCAACATATCACATCAACCAAAACTATCCTACATACCACATTAGTGTCACACATCATCCTTCCACATCAACACTTACTTCCTCATAGGGTTTGATAATGATAGCATGGACTTCGTGTAACTTCCACATGTGATTCTTTGTTGGCATCTAGATATGAGTTTTTGAATAAATCCCTCCTTTCAATTTTTTTCTTCTTCATGTTTAGACATCTACCCATTGACCAACTCTGGTTGTCCATCTCCTGATCTTAAAAAATATAGTGTCGATTTGCAGCTCTTGGTAGATTAAGGATCCTTCCTTCTACCAACTCTTGGTTCCATCGCTTTTGGGTTTTTTCATCTAGTATCATGTATTGTGGAAAAGTCCATTTATGAAGCTTTTCCAAATTTCCAGACTTTTAGATATCCATGTTAATTGCTCGTTTCTTCAAATTTTTAGCAATATACTAAATAAAATGCATATTAGATCGAATAAAATACGTCAATATATCCATGTTGGCCATTTTCAACATTGTAAGTCTTAATTAGAATTACAAAACCCAGGGTTTGTAAAAAGGGGTGTTACACACTCACATAAAAGTATAAAAGGCATCAAATGATAGTTTTTTACTTCTTACATCCTTTATAATGTTTTGTAAGAATCCTCTGTCACATGCAATTGTGTTTACAGAAATATGCCATAACTATGACATGTTTGCGAAAAATGTATGTAACTATCAAGTAAAAGATCCTTGAAACATATTTTTTGGACGATTCCTTAAAATTAGCATGAAGAGCATCAACAAATGCATATAATTCTTTTAGAAAAGAATCAAAAACAAATATTTTTTTGTTCTTTTCTCTCTCACATAATGTGTGTTGCAATTGTTGAAATTTTTTTCCAAGCCATCGCTTTGAATTCTCTTCTCTTCCACCAATATCCTATAAATAATGACAAGGGCTAAACAACCTTCTAGAGTTGAAAAAATAAAGATCAGGGAATATCCATTAAAACTCTTTATGAGTGCTTTAACATATTTTTTGCATGTTGTTTGCAAATATCTAGTGAACCAATTATGAAAAGTTTCTGTGATTGTTTTTGTATATCAACATAATCACTGCATGAATGTGTAATTCCTACAAATCATAAATCATGCTAATGAAGAAGTCCCTCTTTATTAAGAATTTCCAGATAGCCAAATTTATAGTTATCTAAAAATTTAGGTCAGTAACACACGCCATTTCCAAATGTGTCACTTCTTAACAACTATGTTTTTGAAGTTTTTATAGTACCATTTATGATTTCCCCTAAACATGGAACATTAACATACTCGTCATAGAAATTATTATTTAACTTTTTTAGTTCACTAATGACATCTTGAAGAATATGTAAACAAAATTGAACTAAATAGATCCTTGCCTTATCATACCATAGGTCATTCCTTTCATTTTTTCAAAGTTAGTGTGGGAGGCATTAATACAACAACACTTTTAATGAATTGTCCTTATGAAATCCATTTAAATCAATGGATTTGAAGACTTTGAAGATTTTCAAGTTGCATAAGTTATTTTATACTAATAAGTTGACTATTTGTTTTAGTAGAATTTTGCACCGATGAATATATCTTTCTTGCCAATTTATCAACAAATAATAGTTCATGTATTATTTTGGAAATATATGATACAATCAACGCTTCATGATGAACAATGCAATGAATATCTATAAGTTCACGTACATCAATTTTAAAAAAATTAACATATCCATTTTGATTTCCAATCATTGACGAAGCACAATCTATGGAAATTGTTATCAATATTTCATTTAAAAGGCCTATCGCTTCATTTAAATCATTGAATACATCATATTTTGTTTTTCCTCTTAACTTGTAAACATTTATGAGATTTTAAATTTGTGAAACTTGAGGTCCCATTCCTTTTGAATCTACAAATGTGGAATACACCACAAGTTGTTTCTCTAAGATATGATTTGTACTTTCATCAAGAATAAATGAAATAAAGAGAAAATCAAACATTTTTGCAATTATAACTTCTCTTGAAGATGATCAAATATAGAATAAAAGAATTCTTTTACCACCATATGATTTGTATATGATGTGTATCTTTATTATTTGACATGTTTTATGTTTGTAGGGACATTGTGAGCAAAGAGATCCACATTTTGAGAGAGAAATCATTTTGCACAATCCAATACACCAATTTCATAGTTATCATGATCCTTTCCTTGTTTGCATCATGAATGCATGCTATTTTTTTGTAATGGTTTTGTTTTTCTTTCCTTTCCATATAGCCATGGATATTTGAATTAACATGAACAACTAGTGAATCATGTTGTAAGGTAGACAAACCAATGTCAATTCTCCATGATCGAGGTGATTTATGTGTTTCGTACTATATGAATTTCATCATTGTTTTTCCTTCATGATTTGCCTCTCTGAACTACTTATACTTAACTTTCCATTATTCATGAATCTCGTATTTTTATTTTTATTTTATTTTCTTTTGAGTGCGAGTTTATGCTCAAAATTATTCAACACATTCTTCATTAGCCCCATATATCTAAATCATTATTTAGATCAAAATTATGATTATTTGTACTCGATGACCAAACTTGTGATGTGTTAGATCATTTAAAAAGACCTTTTTATTGTGTTATCTCTCAAAATGGTCCTCTTGGTTGTGAAGGAGAAATTCCCAAGGTAACCTTTTCAAACCAAGCATGTAGATTGAAAGATATCCCCTTCAATCGAGAGTGTGCTCTCTCTAACAATCTAATCACTAATATTAGCAACTAGTTGTATCTTTAAACAATGGCTAGATCCTCACTTGAGTTGTGTTGAAACAAGGTTTGGTTGGGATGAAATGAATTATTCCATTGGGAAATGGGGTCAAAAAGCTAGATTTTAGATGCAATTACCAAGACATTGGTTGGAAGATCAAGATGGACAGAGGTAGGGTAGATAGAAAACTATAGACCTATTAGAATAGCATTTGAGATGGCAACAAAATAAAGGGATAATAATCCACTACAACAGGGCATGAAACTAAATCCTACTAGCTTTAGAAGAAAGAGTGAAAATGTTTAAAATATGTGCAAGAGAGAATAAGAATTGTGAATTATGTCACATTACCTCTATGTAAACATCAAAAGAAAAACCATAAATGAACATCACATAAAAAATGAAATTTGTCATTGAAGAAACACGGACTAAGTACACCATCACAAGAATCTTTGTGTCATTGATCGTAATATTCTAGTCTTGGAACTTAAAAAAATCATATAATTTGATAAAACACAACAAAAAGAACTCTTTTGTTTCAAAATACAAACCTTTTTCCTTATTTTTGATATATTATATAAGAAAATTACATAAAACTTCAAGAGCCACAATTTTTGGAAACATAACTATCAAATATTACAATATCTCATAATATATTTTACCAAATATAGTTTATATCCTATTGTTTTAACTATTCAAACTTCAACTTGACATGTCAACAAAAAGAAGCATATATGATAAACACAGTATGATATTTATTTTGTTTTTCTAGAAAGGATAATGAGTCACATAGCTAGAATATGGGATCTGAAATTGTTCATAGTTTAGGATCAAGAACCATCATGGCCATACGTAGATCTCCCTGTGTCTATTTATGAGATATAATGAACCTGCAAAATATCCTCAAGTCATGCAACTAATTTTACACATATCTCATTGTCCTAAGGCATTTGCTTCTTGTTGAATATGTGACCAAAACCATAGGAACATATTTTCAAGCTTACAATTCACAAAACACTTGTATACTATTTTCCTTCGACCCTAGAGTATGCTAGTTGAACTATAAAAAATATTCAGCAAATTATCATGAAATATTTCAGTAAAAATTAGGGTTTTACAACAAAAATAGAATTCCCTTGTTTTTGGATCAATATATTGCTTCACCAAATATACATACCTTCTCATTCTTCCATGACTTCAACATATTGAGTAAGCATGCTCAACTTTTCTTGACTTTCCTCTGATCTTGTAACATTTTTTTCCACTCTCCTCAATGCCTTTGTTGGTTGTTAGGGTTTTCTTTGTCTTTCTTTTTTCAGACTCTGTTTTTATCTTCCTTGCAGATTTATTCTTACCCTTTGAAGACTCTATCTTCCTCTTTATCAATACTTATTGGTTCTTTTATGTTGAGAAATGGCAACAAGAAATTCTAGTTTAATGTGTCCTTGAATTAAATTGTGAAGTAGATTCTGTTGGAAATAATACTGAGAGGGGGGGTGAATCAATATTATCAAGACAAATATTCCTTTTTCAAAAAAAACTGATAAACGCTACTTCCGTTTATTAAACCTACGTATATACACGATTATACAGAAGGAAACCCGCGTATACAATGCAAACTTTTAATTTACCTTATCTTTTTGATGTTGATTGTTAATCTGTATTTCAGAATCAAATAACCAGTAACCAGAAATAATAAAGCAGAGCAGAAAAACAATCGCACACAAGAACACAAGATATAAGGTGGAAACCCAATGTGGGTGAAAACCACCTGCTGCAATTCGTCTCTATCTTTCTTTAATTAGAAACTTATTTTTACAATGTGCTGGTGCAGACCTTTACCAGTACGCAGGCTGCAACCTACAGAGAGCTACTACTCTCTCTCGTCTCCAGCTTCTCCTGGAAGGGAGCTACAACCCCCTTACCTCTTGCACTAGCCAAGATACTAGTGCGTAGGTGTTGGCCTACAGAAGGCTACAACCTTCTCTTTCTTCTAGGGACCACATTTCATAAATTTTCAGACTGGATCCATGAACATCAATCAATCATCAAGAATTTCTCCATCAACCAATCTCCTTTTCACCAATTAGATCTGAACCAAGTAGATACTTCTCTGACAGCTATACCCAAAACACAGTACCAGAAACCACACATCAAAACAGAACCCAGAACACAGGAGTAATAAAAAGAAGCAGCAAGATCACAACTCCAAATATATACGCTACTTTAACAGCCTGAAACCTGTGTGCATACGCTCCTGTGTATGGAACAACCTGTGTATACACTTCTTCACTTCACTGAACTTGCGTGTATACGCACCTTCGCTTCACTGAACCTGCGTACAGATCTATAAAGGATAATTCACTCTCTCAGATATTCAATCACTAATTAACCCAGATTATCAGACTTATAGATCAAGTAAGCGCCGCATCTAACAGATCAAAATCATACAAAGATACTATCATTCAAGCTTAAAGATTATGACCCATGAATAGAACTTATCCTTATTTTTGTGCTAAGGTTCCTCCTTCATTCAGATCTAGAGCAGCATCATAACCCAATTACCGGCTCTAGCACTTTATCAGATCTTCAATAATAATTCAGATGATCATTTGCCACATGATCTCCTTCCTCTTTTATAGTCTTAGGCCTTCCTCAATACCATGGTCCAAAACCATAACATTTCAATATCATGAACCCAAAACTAGGGATCAACACATCTGACGAGATGCCATGGTCCAAAACATAGGTTCAAATCCCAAGGACTAACTACCATGGACCAAGAGTATGATCCCCAACATATACATGCTTTTGTAGCATATAACCCACGTGTATATGCATCTTCGTCTAGATGAACCTGCATATATGTCTTTTTCTTCTTTCTGAGTGCCTGAACTGAGATCTGTTACCAAAGAGAGTTTCCATCAAGGATAACACTTGTGCCATAGCTCCAAACCTGTGCTATAATGCCAACAATCTCCCCCTTTGGACTTGATGGCAACACCAAGATCCTCAAGATCATTCTCCCCCTTTGTCATCAAGGGCAAAGGGTTGTGCTCCCCCTGAGTACATGCTGAAATATCTATCCTGCTGTGCTGACCATGCTCCCCCTGACTGTAGGCAAGATCTGCGAAAAGATGTTCTTCAAGAAGAACCAAGACTTATGCATCATAAAAGACCTTCCTATCACCAAAATACTCAATACATACATCCATCACCCAACCAAGTGGGGATACATCAGAAATTTACATATGATGACCAAATACATTACGTCTTCATCCCAGGCATAGTGGGGAACCAAAATAGGCCGTTACATGACCTTGACACCACAAAAAGATACATGACATAGAGACGAAATATCTAGAACAAGTCTTATGAAAGACACCAACATCTGACAGCAGCAACAACTGTCAATCACCATTCAGATCAGCAACCAAGATTTCCTTATGTTCTCCCTCTGCCTCTGTTTCACATGAAACCAACAACAGCTATGAACTAGAAACAAAAGCTTCTAAGATAATGCCAACAATACATTATTAGAAGATTATCTACTCCCCCTGAACCTGTGCCGGATGGTCTCTGTCAGACGCATATCAGACAATTTTGAAACAGACTCTGTTACCTCTGATATCCATCAAGCCTCGATATACACGACTTTCTCCCCACCAACCTGCGTATGTACGTGGATCCTCCTAATGCAACTCGCCTACACCCATTTTTCTTTGAAATTGACAATATTTAACAACAAGATGATACATCAACTACTCCCAGCTTCTGTCTGAGATATTCAAAAGTTTCCCTGGGCAGTGGTTTGGTGAGAATATCAACAACTTGTTCCTTAGAAGGAACATACTCCAATTTGACCTTTTGTTCCAACACTTGTTCCCGGAGAAACTGATACTTGATCGGTATGTGCTTGGTCTTTGAATGCATGACTGGGTTTTTTGAAATGTTGATTGCACTTGTATTATCACATAAGATGGAGATAGGTGATGTACAAGTGATTTGAAAATCCTGCAAGGTCTACATCATCCAAAGGAGTTGAGTGCAGAAAGATGCAACTGCCACATATTCCGCTTCAGCTGTAGATAAGGCAATCGAACTCTGTTTCTTGCTGAACCAAGATACTAATTTGGCATAAAGAATGCTCCACCACTTGTGCTCTTCTTGTCATCCACGCTTCCAGCCCAATCTGCATCTGTATAAGCATGAAGGGTGAGATCTGTATCTCTAGGATACCATAAGCCATAGTTTTGAGTTCCTTGAAGATACTTGAAAATTCTCTTTATTGCCTGAAGATGAGTTTCCTTTGGATTTGCATGAAATATCCCAACAATTCCCACTGTATGCATGATGTCTGGTCGGGTACCTATCAAATAAAGTAGACTTCCAATCATAGACCTGTAGGTTGGTTGACGCACTGCTGCTGATTCATCATTTTCACTGAGGCTGCATCTTGTGACCATGGGGGTACATACTGGTTTTGCATCTTCCATGCCATATTTATTCAAGATCTGCTTGAGATACTTGGTTTGAGACAAGAAGATCCCGCCTTCATTTTGTTGGATTTGCAATCCAAGAAAGTATGTTAGTTCTCCAAGCAAAGGCATTTCAAATGCTTTCTGCATCACCAAGGCAAAGCTTTGACTCATAGCTTCTTCATTGCTGCCAAAGATAATGTCATCTACATACACAAAAAGTATTAGCAATTTTTCATTTTCAATTTTTATATAAAGATTTCTCTCTGCTGATCCTTTTGAAAAACCTTGTTGATGAAGATATTTGTCCAACCGGTAGTACCAAGACCTTGGAGCCTGTTTAAGACCATAGAGAGCCTTTTTCAGTCTGCATACAAGATTTGGATCATTCCCAAGGATGAAACCATCTGGTTGCTCAATGTACACTTCCTCTTCTAAGTCCCCATTCAGAAAGGTAGATTTCACGTCCATTTGAAAAACTTTGAACTTCTAATAGCTTGAGAGAGCAAGGAACATTCGGATGGCCTCAATTCTAGCAATAGGAGAAAAAGTTTCTTGAAAGTCTATCCCTTCTTGTTGAGCATACCCTTTACAAACAAGTCTAGCCTTGTTTCTAATAACTTCCCCATTCTCATTCAACTTGTTTTAGAAGATCCATTTTGTCCCTATGACATTCTTATTCTTTTGGTCTAGGAACCAACTCCCAAGTGTTGTTCTTTC
>APFE031706281.1:77812-92742 GCA_000404065.3 Pinus taeda
TTCTGAGTGCCTGAACTGAGATCTGTTACCAAAGAGAGTTGCCATCAAGGACAACACCTGTGCCATAGCTCCAAACCTGTGCCATAATGCCAACAAATTCAAATTCTATTCTCATAGCAACTTAAAATAGTTAAATTAAGTTTATTAAACTTACTTAACTTAGGAAATTCGAGTTGGAAGTCTTTTGGAAGTCATGTATATGTTCTCCCTACCTTGTAGGAGTCCAGTGTGAGTTGTAAAATAAAAGACTGTGTTTCATGAGTCAGTTCATTTAAATTAGTTCTCAAACTGATTGAGAGAACTAATAGTGAGCTAACAGTTAGTGGTGACACTAATGAACTCCACTAGTGCTACTCTAGTTAAATAAATATTTACTCATCAGAAATTCATGCATCTTGATTCTGAGGAAGACCCTGTTGAGACTAGAGTGCAGGAATAGTGTACTATTTGTTTTAGATTTTTTTGATTTTCACTGATAGTGCATGCAATCAAGAACTGATCCTTAAGGGATCGCACAGTTTTTAGAGGATTTATTTCCCTTTAAATACAAGCTATCCTCCATAATTACACATTGGAATAGATACTTTGAGAGCTTATGAAGAGGCTAAGATTTGTCCTTGAGCTTGCTTATGAGTTGGAGATTGAATTTGTTGAGTGCTGGGATTGTTCTAGAGAGAACAAGCATTTTAATTTCATCTTGATTTTCTGGATTAATACAAAACAAATAGTGGACTTTTGAGCTATGGATTTCCTCGGATATTTATTGTGTTATGTGTCTTTGATTCTCTTCCTCTATTGATTATTGTTTGCTCATGTTTATGGGCTTTTGTTGTAAATAGTAGAAGTAGATTCTTGTCTCTTGGTTTAGAAAATTGTATTAGCTTGTGAATCTACAAGGTTTTCTACATGGTATCGAAGCAAGATTGTTTTTTGGGATGAGATTTTGCAAAGTAGATATGATAATTTGTGTGCAAAATTTTCAAAAACCAATTGCATATCTGGATTCCTTGGGAAAAGATACCCAAATTAAAAAGGAAAATGAGGTGAATCAGAGTTCGGATGAGGGAGATATAGTTGATTTAAAATCAGATCTCTATAGGAGATTTCAAATTTTTGAGGTTTGGGTTACAAGTGAAAGTCAAATTTGCATACATACTTCAGGATCAACAGATGGCATTCCAAGGGTTGAGGCTTGAGTATGCCTTGGAAGGCAGCTCAATTTTATAACCTGGAGGGACAAGATGGAGGCTATGCTAGAAGATAATGGATTGAAGGAATTCATTGATCAAGAATTCCCCAAGCTAGTAGCTAAAAATGCACAGATCTTGGTTGAATAGAAGAAGTGTGTGGTGAAGGAAAGGCGGATAATCCTTGAGGGAGTTCGATACCACATTGTGTCTAGTCTCCATGGAAAGGAAACGATGCATTATATGTGGAAAACATTAACGGACTTGTATCAGAATAATAGTGATCAAAGGAAGTTGGCACTGAAGGATAAACTTTGTAAAATCAAGATGGAGAAAGGTGAGACGATTCCAAAGTACTTGACCAAGTTCACTAAATTTCAGGATGAACTTGGAAGTGTTGGAATCATGGTTTTTGAGAATGATATGGTAATTCTTGCTCTTCTTGGACTCCCAAAGAGTTGGAATAGTTATCAAGACTCTGCCAATGGTTGGGAGAAGCTACTAGATTGGGAACTACTATGGTCAGATTTGATGCAGGGTTAGATTAGGAGGAACATTAGGGATGGCTCTTCATCAAAGACTGATGATGAAGAGAACTGTGCCTTAGTGATTAAGGAGAGGAAGGGGAAAGGTAAAGTTTCCCATTCCAAATTAGATTCTTATCATGGAGGTAAGAAGAAGGACATAACGAAAGTTAAATGCTTTCATTGTCATAAGATGGGTCAATTTGCTACAAATTGTCCATTGAAGAAGTCCAAGGAGAAGTCCTCAGTAGGAGTGGCAGGTGAGGCTTTGGCTTCCCAATTCAAATTATACTTTTCCCTCATTGCATGCATGGTGTCTTCAATGATGGGAAGTGTATGGTACTTAGACAATGGAGATTATTTCCACATGACTAGTGACAAAGAGTTATTCGGTGAACTGGAGGAGAAAGATCTCAAGATGCATATTGAGATGGGTGATGATGGTAAGTATAATGTTACTGGTGTTGGCACTATTACTTTTCAGAGGGAGCCCGCAGTTCTACTCACCTTGAATAATGTTATGCATGTACCCAGATTGACAAAGAACTTGGTATCCATTTCCATGCTTGAGGATAGAGGCTATGATGTGATCTTTTCAAAAGGAAAGGTGTTCCTTCGATACATAGCCGCGAGTCAAGTAAAGAAGATATGGATTCGAGTTTAGAATATCTATAAGATAGAGGTAGAGGATTATTCAGATTTGAGTTCAAAAGCGGAAAAGATGTTGAGTCGAGACATCGACAAGTTGTGGCACAGGCGATTGGGCCACTTGCATCATCGGGCTTTGAATATATTGCAGCAATTCTATACCGGTCTTCCCAAAGGTACGCTTGAGCAAGTTGATACATGCAAGGGTTTTACTTTGGGAAAATACACCAAGTCTTCCTTTGGAGACAGAGACAGTTGATCAGAGTCTATTCTAGAGAGAGTCCATTTAGATGTGTGTGGACCATTCTCTATAGCATCCATGACCAAACAGAGGTATTATGTTATATTTGTTGATGACTATTCTCGTAAATGCTGGGTAATTTTTTATGTTGAAGAAGGATCAAACTTTTAAAAATTTTTGTGAGTTCAAAGCATTGGTAGAGAAATATTCTCACAAGAAGGTTAAATATCTATGGAGTGATAATGGTGGTGAGTATGTCTCCAATGAGTTTAAGAACTTCTGTGCAATAGAAGGGATTAAACAAGAGTTGGCGACACCCCATAACCCTCAACATAATGAGGTTGTCGAGAGGAAGAATAAGAGCATAGTAAGGGAAGCAATGACGATGTTGCATGATTAGGGCCTACTGCTACACTTGTGGGTTGAGGCATGCAACACAACAGTTTATGTTCAAAATTATAGCCCACATTGAATAGTTGAGATGAGGACACCAGACGAGGCTTATTCGGTAAGAAGCCAGATGATGGTCACTTCAGGATTTTTGGGTTATTGATTTATTTCCATGTGACCAAAGATGTATAGAAGAAGCTTGAGCCAACAACAGAGTTGGGGATGTTTGTGGGGTACACTAATACACCCCACAACTATCGAGTGTACATGTCAACCAATCAAATAACAATGGTTTGCAGGGATATCAAGTTCAATGAAGAGAAGGCCATGCGAGTATCCCTTGAGAGGGAGATTGATCTACATGCAGATGAGGATCTTTTAGCTCCTAAGGTTGAGGGGCCTCAGTTTGATGTGGAGCAGCCACATGGAGAGGTTCAGGCAGAGTCTTCCAGAGTGGGAAGAAAGCACACTAGAGAGGCTGACAAATTGTTGGATGATGCTACTTCAGGTGAAGTAGTGGAAGTTATTGTTTACAGGAAGCTTGTGGGTTCAATCATGTACTTGTTGAACCACTGGATATGTGATATGAAGTTAACCAACTTAGTCAAGTGATGGTTAGGCCTACCAAGCTATATTGGAAGGCGGCAAAGCATGTATTGAGCTACCTCAAAGGCACTACTCAGTTTAGGTTATGGTACAAATGGATAGAGGGAGTGAAGCTTCAAGGCTTCACCGATGTAGATTCAGAAGGGAGTCCATTTGACAGGAAGATCACATTAGGAGGGATCTTCAGTATTGGATCAGCGACAACTTCTTAGTACAATAGGAAACAAACATCGATTACACTTAGTTCAGCAGAGGTAGAGTATGGCTGCAAGTTAGGCAGCATGTGTGATCCAGATTTAAATAGGAATGCAACAAATTACAGAGATACCCATAAACACAAAGATGCAGTGGAAATCATACTTCATTTCATTAATGTAAAATACACAACATGCCTTGAATCATACATAGCATGTTGCCTCCACAAGTATGGTTGGCCTAATAATACATGACAAACATCCAGAGGTGTAACATCACACAATACCTCATTTGTGAAGGGCTTGATGTTGTAGGGAAGGTGGCACTACTGGAGAACTCGAAGATCTTGTCCTTGGTGAAGCCACTCGATAATGTAGGGCTGCGGGTGTGGTGTTGTCGGTAGGCCCAACTGCTTCATGACCTTAGCTGAAATGAGGTTCTTTTGGCTTCCACTGTCAACAATGAATTGCAACGGTGAACCCTTCACCCACATCTCTAAGTGGAAAAGACGTTCCCCCTCCTCTAGATCTTCGAGCTCATTCTTCTAGATCTTGGCAGTGGCAACAGTGGCGCTGGGCTCTGCATCAATGATCTACTTCCCTTTTCTATTCCCCTTGTTGGGTTCTGACTCAGGGTTGGAACATGCATCTGATTCGGAAGCCTTCAACTTGGCCACCAGCAACTACTTGACCAGTCCTACACTCACTTGTGTTGTGAGTGGGGCTCTTGTGGAACTCGCACCACTTTTCTGTGTCTTTCTTCAACTTCGTGGTGTTGTTCTTTTATTGTGGCTTCGACAGGTTGTCTTGGGTCACCCCACCTTGGCTTTGTCCTTTGGTCTTCGGATTCGCAGATCCAAAGTCTCACTTCTTTTGTTTGAACTTCTGCTTGATTTTAACGGTGTATCAGTCCGTCGTGCCAAGTGAGGAGACGTTTAGGAACTCCATCTCTTGTTGGATGTATCTATGTAGGCAACCGCGATATTTGAGTACCAGATGTAGCTCAGAATCTTTCATACCCAACTGTGTGCGAAGGGTATGAAAAATTTTTATGAACTCTGGCACATCTTGGTCCCTTCCCTGCCGCAGCGTGGTCCACTTTATGTATTTGTCCTCATAGCTTTTGAAAGTGTAGTAATGCTCCTTGATGGCATCTTGGAATGAATTCCAAGTGGGTGCGACTGAAAATAGTGAGCCCGTACTTTCATCCTTCTTCTTGTAGTAGGTTTCCCACTAGTCTTTGACGTGGGGGCCTGTTTTGAGAAGAGTGAAAACAATCTTTTCCCGACTTGAAAATTCATGAACAAAAAAATACCCATCTAGCATATTTAACCATTTATCTATGGCATCTGCATCTATTTGACCCTCGAATATGGGGATTTCAAAATTAACTTGCACCTTAAAGGGTGTAGCATTTCCAGAGTAGCTGTTTGAAGCCGATGTGTCGCCTCTGGGTAGCCACTGAAGGATCTGAGCAAAGTTGTCCATCATCACGTTCCTTTGTCACTCAAGGGCTTCTTTGAGCAAGATTTTGATAGGATCTCCTGCCCCCTTGTCTTTCTTCTCATCCGCCATGGGAGGCCGTCGGGATTTGCGAGGTTGGTCTTGCAAAGGTTTGACCAGTTCAAGCCCTAATTCCTTATATCCTGACCTCGTTGGGGACATGCAAAGAAAAATAGAGAAAAAGTAGACCGCTCTGATACCACTGATTTGGTTTTAAACAGGAACACAACAAATTACAGAGATACCCATAAACACAGAGATGCAACAGAAATCATACTTCATTTCATTAATGTAAAATATTGATATATGCTTACAAACATAAATGGAAATAAACTAGCTGGGGCGATGGTAGCTTATCTCTGAGAAGATATGTGGTGGCTACATGCCTTTGAACTGCCTTACAATGAGGCTCAAGGGCTTTTTATTATTGAACAATAAGAACAAACCCTAAACAACCAAAATCCTAACCTGAGGAGATGTAACACCAAGAGTTTATGGGCTTTGTTGGGGTGAGTTGGACAACCAACTTCTCGGTGTCGTGACTTGGTCATATTATCTCCGTTTGATGCACATGATAACCCATTGGAAAGATCTCTTCGAGAACTATGGCGGAAAAGATGATTCTAGATAAAGAATTGTTGGCAGTAGATTTCCAAAAAAACATCGTTTAGGGCCTCAAAACGGCTCCAAAAGTTTATGACTCGAAAAAATGCTAAAAAGAGTAAATTGTGCTACAATTAAGGAAACTGAAAAACTAAAAGAGATAGTTGTGGGGGTCCAAGTGGGATAGGTGGGTGGCCACCAACATCGACCTGGATCAATGTGAGGCTATCTCGATGAGGAAGATCCTAATTGGTTTGTTTGATCAACAGATGGATCCGACAATGATTTATTGTGATAATTAGAGTTGTATCAAACTTTGTAAATCTAGTCTTTCGTGATTGATTCAAGCATATTGATATCTGGTATCATCATCTCAGAGATTGTGTATCAAGGATGATCATTTTGTTAGATTACATTCTCACGGAGGAGCAAGATGTTGACATCTTGACAGAGACATTGTCAAGATGTAAATTTGAGTTTCACAGAGATAGGATCAGCGTAGTTGATAATCCCTTTCTTATTGAGAGGGAGTGTTGAGAAATGGAAACAGGAAATTCTGGTTTAATTTGCCCTTGAATTAAAATGTGAATTAAATTCTAATTCTATTATCATAACAACTTAAAATAGTTAAATTAAGTTTATTAAACTTACTTAACTTAGGAAATTCGAGTTGGAAGTATTTTGGAAGTCATGTATATGTTCTCCCTATTTTGTAGAAGTCCAGTGCGAGCTAATTGTGAGTTGTAAAATAGAAGACTCGGTTTCATGAGTCAGTTCACTTAAATTAGTTCTCAAACTGATAGAGAAAACTAAGAGTGAGTTAACAGTCAGTGGTGACATTGATGAACTCCAAGAGTGCTACTCTAGTTAACTAAATATTTACTCATTAGAAATTCATGCATGTCGATTTTGAGAAAGACCCAGTTGAGACTAGAGTGCAGGGATAGTGTACTATTTTTTTTTATATATTTTTTGAGTTGCATTGATAGTGCATGAAATCAGGAACTGATCCTTAAGGGATTGCGCATTTTTTAGAGGTTTTATTTCCCTTTAAATACAAGCTATCCTCCATAGGAATTACACATTGGAATAGAGACTTGGAGAGCTTGTGAAGAGGCTACTCTTCGGCCTTGAGATTGCTTATGAGTTGGAGATTGAATTTGTTGAGTGTTGGGATTGTTCTAGAGACAACAAGCATTGTATTTTCATCTTGATTTTCTAGATTAATACAAAATAGCTAGTGGGGTTTTGAGGTTTGGCTTTCCCTGGATATTTATTCTATTAAGTGCCTTTGTTTCTCTTCCTCTATTGATTATTTTTTTCTCGATGTTTATGGGCTTCCACTGTAAAGAGTAGAAGTAGATGCTTGTCTCTTTCTTTAGAAAATTGCATTAGCTTGTGAATCTATAGGATTTTCTACATTTTATCCTAGGATTGAATTTCTCTTTAAATTCTAACCTCAAATTATTGGTAGGCCAAGTATGAGGTTTTCTAAACTAGTGAACCTATGCTATGTTTCTCTACTAGTATCCTTTGTCTCCTTGCTTCAATGTTTTCCCCTTTGGTATTTTGTTTTTATATGCTTTTATTTCCCATATTCTTGTACTAGTTTGCGTGGCCTTTTGGTCTTTCTTTCATAAACCCTAATCTTGAGTTCACTTACAGGGTTTTCTACAGGCTCGTCCACAGGGATTTGATGACTAGACTCAACCTTTGCTTCTGGAACTAGGGTTTTGACAATGATTTTAGCTTTATTCTTATTTTTCTTTCTAGGTGTAGGGTTCCTCACAGTCTTTTGTCTCATCTACTCTACATGTTTACTCAATTCATGTGTGCATATCATTTTAATAAAACCATGATGGCATATATCATGAGAGAAAAATGCAGTTCTAGTTCTGGCCCTAGTGGTCATCTTGAGCAAACTTTGATGTAAAAAATAGGGTAGACTCATCTTGCTAAAACCAACTAAATGACATAAAAATATCATGTGATATAAATACACTTTGAAGTACCTACATTCACATGTAAAGAAAATTTTCATAGTTCTTATAGCAATGGTCCATTCAGGATTCAACATACTTTGAGGAATTTGAGCGCTCAATCAAGGGTTTTGAGAAGTTTCCTTCAAGAAGAAATTCAAATCTACGCCTTGTAACATCTTGTTTTTGAACCTTTTTTTACCTTTAGTAGGTAACCTTGTAGCTTCTGCAATAGAGTCCTCAGTGACCATAAACAATAAATCTCTAACCATTGTTGTGCTACCATGAAAGGAATTAGTAAAATCATGACACCAGTTCATATTGTATCCATTGAATCGATGAAAAATGGGCTCGCATTCTGTATTGGTAAATATTGGCATTATTTATTCATAATATTGAAACCACTCCATGCCATCATGTTCATAACATTTAATGTGGTTGAACTTTCCCTTTTCTCAGCTGTAACTATACCCAACCATTGATGCAGAATTTCTTTAATATCTCTAAAATTCTACTTCAACGGACTAAAGAAAAGATCTTAGTTTTATTGGAAAATAGACATTTTGAAACTGCTCAATTAAACCTAAATAAAAAGGAAAATGAAATATTTTCACATCATGAAAACCACTATCAGAATATTATGGCCTTCATCTTAGGATTCAAATCCTTCAAAGTGTTGTCCAAGCCCGCAAACCTCTTTAAAAATAGATATGTACAGTGAATGAAAACTTATGTTTCTCAAACCAGGAAACGCTTTAGGAAGCATCCTGTTGACTGTGTTGGACCCACCAACATTCATGGGATCTCCCCGATATGAGGTCCCAATTAGACCTCACATGGTTTTGTGCAGGAGTCCCATTTGGTATGATGGCCCAGTTTCCATATACTTGAAGATTTTCCTCAGCTCTGACTTTCATCACATGAGAGTATTGCAATGGTACCAACGAAAAGCAAGGTGAGTGTGCCTGGTTAGTATGCAATGTAAATGTTTCTAGGTTCTCTTAGTAAAAAAGGGGGAAAAAGTGAGCCTCTAAGTGAGAGGTAATAGTACCACCCATGAAGAGACACCCGTGAACCAAGAATGTTTGTCCAACATCCAAGGGAATAGTCCACAGTGGATGCGGTAGTCATTGAAAATAAAGAATAGGGAAAGGTCTGTAGACCATCAAGTAGAATAGTCCATGTTGGATGTGACAGAATTTATAACGAATGAGTGGGGCAATGTGTGTCTAGTATCTGGTGGAGTATTCCACAAGGATGAGACAATAGTGACAATGATAACAACACATTCCCAACAAGGTAAGCACTAAAACAACTGAAATAGTTAAAATATCTTAGTACATGTGAAACAAACATGAAACATAAATGCTCATAGAATAGTATTACAAACATCCATAAGTCATGACTGGAAGTGTGTTTTCCCAAGAAGGCTTTTGTGTTAAGAAAAATTTCCAAGACACATATTTACATCATAGATGACTAGCCCTAGTAGTGGGACTTTGGAGCCACTCCTTTCTCCTCAAAGAAATAACTGAAACTCTCTATCCTTTGTGAAAGGAGCCAAGGTGAAAAGTCCTTTCTTGATACATTGAGGGAGTATATATAACCAAGGTGTGATGCTTGACCCCTTGTGACTCTTTAACTGCCTTCATGGTTGTTCAACTTCCTATGAATTTTCAACTAACATGACTCTTCATATTCTTGTGTGTCCATTGGACTTCCACTTTATTGTACATTTGATTTAAAATATACATATGGCTCATAATAGTGATGTGGCCTTTGACAACTCATGACACGACTTGACATGACACTACTGAAATGGACTAGCTTGTTGAGGTGGCAATGTCAAGCCGTTGTTGCCGCTAAGAGATAGATGTGTTCTTGGATGTGATTTCTCTTCTCCTCTGCATAGCTTGATGATGCAAGGTATTCAATGATCTTCGGTCTTGAGAATTGGTTGCATGAATGTGTTCCATTTGTGTGTTCTTGATTCTTTTTCCATCTAGCTATAAGTGAGTCTTCTAGAATGTTCTCTCCTTCTTCTCTGTCTTCATCATCTTGTCATGATCCAACAGTGTACCTGTTCCTATAATTTACTCATGATGGGATGATATTAAATCCAAACCTCCTAGTCTAAGTTGAAGCATTTTTATCCATGGACTGGGCCTGGGACAGGTGACAAGCTAGGAAGAAGGCCCAATAACTGCAAATTGCGTAGTTCTAGGTGACAATATGGGAGATTGGTCACTGAGACAACACATAGTGAAGCTTAGCCATAGATGAGGAACTCCGGAGCACAACCTTCATTGTCGGGAAAAATTGTGCAGAGGCCACTAGGAGACAGGATTGCGTAGTTTTCAGAGGTAAGGTAGGACTAGGAAACAGAGGGACAAGGAAGGAAATATTTGTGCATTTCTGGGAGGAAAGATAGGCTTGGTTCTTTGCGTATTGCAGGGTTCTAATAAGCATGGAGGAAGCTTGATGACTGATCTTGCGAAATGTGCAGTTCAGGTCAGGCTTGAAGAAGCTACTACACAATTTTGGGTAGGAAGGCAATCTGCTCAATTCTAGATTGCGCAGTGCAACTACTCTAGGGGATAATGACTGTGCACTCCACAGTTACAGACAATAGAGTTGCATCACTAAGGGTTGAGACTATGCATTTTATAGTTCAGTCAGGGTCTGGTGAAAGAGAGTTGCCTAGTCGGGAGGATTTTTTTAAAAATGGCTAAGGGTGGGAGGCAGTTTAACTCGTGAGTAACTTGAAACTATGATCACACACTTAGCATACTTCGATGACACAATAACATATAACACCAGAACAACAAGACAGAGCATTACCCTCTGTGAGACTATCTAGAACAAAATGTGACAAGTGCGACACTTGAGATAGACCTTAGGATGGCCATGGTGATACTTGTGTGACAATGCTTAAAACTATGTATGAGTGTGACTGATGTTTACATAGCTAGGAAAACTCAAAAACAGAAAGACCAACCTTTCAAATTACCAGAAAAGGACCGCAAGCAAGTTAAAATAGTTAAACATGCCAAAATATGACAATTGACAAAAGAAAAATGGGTGAAAATACTCTAAGAGAGCTCATGAAATGATCTCAAGTGTTTGCAACTAGAAAGGGAAAGACCAATGAAGGGTTCGAAATTTAAGTGCAAGCCAAAATTTTGGAGGTGTTTCAACTGCTACAACACTTGTTGACACACTAGTTGAATACCAGCTTCTATGTCTTGGTTCATTTTTAGTGCAGGGCCTTGGTCCTTTAAGGAGTATTGATTGATCATAAATATTACTTTCTCTTCCCTGCTTACCCCATGGGCAGACATGGTTTCCTTTGTACCTTCTCAGTTGAACACAACATAAGATTCAACTGGATCATAGTGTTTCAAATTGGGAAGGGTAGTTTAGCTCACGATCTTATGATTTTCAGAGTATAGGTTTCATCTCTGGTGTTGCTCCACTACCAGCAGGTCTGGACAGTACCCTGCTAGATTCACATAGGAACACAAGAATTGCTCCACTTCGTGTGAGCCTCAACAACACCTTGATGCGGGTGCATGCTTCACTTCTCTGCATAGGAAGCCTTTCTCTTCTTTCATCTTTGTTATTTTTAAAGATAATTGTGCATAAGAACTTATTTATTTTTGGGGCGAAAGAGGGATCCCGACTTATTGAGAGCAGAAGAGGTTTTTCCTTCATAGAAGAATATAAATACCTCTGATTTAGGTTTTCTCATTTAAATTTTACCCTTGTCCATTTCTACTAGTTGGATAAGCTTGAAAACACCAAAGCAGAAAATTGAGCATAGGCATGAGGCTCCTGGACTGGACACGGGTTCATGGTTGGGCCAAAACTATCCTTACGGATGGATCATATTTTCCATTAGGACTTCATCGGCCAAAAGTTACAACCAAAACAAAGAAAGGAGACAAAGGACTAGCCAAGGGCTGCACTGTCACAAGACACTTTGAATTTCATCCACACACATACTTGGAAGCTATAATGCAGTAAGGGAAAACACTTATTCACATGAGTAAAACAACGTAAAACCAAAGAAAAACATAAACAACAACAATAAAAGAAATATGTACATAGTGCGGGACACAACCCCAAATATTCATTGAAAATAATATTTTAAGTCTTGGCCATTGACAGGCATAGAGTCAATCTTCCAATCAAGTGATTGGAGACGATATGTGTATTGGCCAAGCTTCTTGTGGACAGTGTATGGACCAATCCACAAGGATTGAAACTTAGTGTGCTTTCCTTTATCTTCGTGGGATTTATGCCACTTCAAGACCAAGTCACCCACATTAAAGCTAGTCTTCCCTGCAAATTTTCTGTAAAACCATCTCTTGATACGGTTTTGAAGGAGTGAAAAAATTTCTTTTGTTTTCAGCCTTTCTTCATGTAACTTGTGCAAAGTGTCCATCCTACGTTGAACTAAAAGACATGGCTTGCCCTGGGATTCTTGGGACAATTGGAGAGAAAGAAAGTATATGTTTGGTGGAAGGATGGCTTACTTTTCATACACCAGGAAGTAAGGGGAGGTATTCAAAGAAGGCTTAGGTGTAACTCAGTTAGCCCATAAAGCATTCACCAAAGTGGAGTGCTAGTTTTGTAGCTCAGATAATATGGTCTTTTTGATGATGTGAATGTGGTTCTTATTTGTGGATTTGGCAAGATAATTCCCCTATGGATAATAGTTAGCATAATTCTTCAAGACAATACCATTTTCCAATGCAAAATCATAAAGATTTAACGAATAAAAGCATGTTGCATTGTCAAAAAACAAGTCACATAGGAACAAAGAACCTGGAAATGATATTTTGTTGTAGAAAGTTGATGACTTCCTGATCATTCACTTGTTGCAGTAGAACTGGCTCTGTCCACTGCGTGAAGTAATCTATAGTAGCCAATACATAGCGGTGTTTCTTTGATGAATGAGGGAAAATGTATCTGATCATATCTAATCCCCACTGTTGGAATGGTTCTTCTACTACAATAGGATGTAGCAGGGCTATTGACTTTCGGTTTCTATCAGCGCACCTTTAATAGACCAGAAACTTGCGGCCGTAGGCATGAGCATCCTTGAATAATGTAGGCCAGTAGAAACTGACCCGCATGACTTTGTGCGTTGTGGTGTTACCCACAAAGTGTCCCTTGGCTGGTTCATCATGGAGATCACGTAAAACCTTTTCTGAATCTTGTGCCTCTAGGCACCAGAGAAAAATCCCATTATGGTGCTTTCTGTATAACACCCCATGCACCGGTTGATATGATAAATATTTTAGTCGCAGTTCCATATTTTTCCAACAAAGAGAAATGAGAGCACACCGTGCCATGCTCAAGCTACCAATGCACATCTGTGTACCAAGAGTTTCCATCTGAAGTGGAAGAGGTTCGCTCAACATTGTACATTTCCATTTTTTTCTCCCAACATGTGAGCTCTTCTTCTTCCTCTTATGCATGTACTGCTTCTGCTACTAACTTACAAAGATAATGGCCCTTGATGGTGTGAACTAGTTTAATTTCAAGATCGTATTCTTGTAATCCAGCCATCTAGTTCACCCTTCTCTCATGCGGCTCTTGTTGAACTAGTAGTGATCTGACTGTTGGGTGTGGAACAAAGATAATATAATGGTTTTTCAATAAGTAGGGTTTGAAGTGCTTCACCGCCTTGTACACCGCATAAGATTTCTTTTCCACGGCAGGATAGTTGAGCTCTGGTCCTTGCAGGCTCATGTTAATGAAGTATATGGGTCACTTCTTGTCAAACGCGTCCTTTTGAGTGAGCACATCAGCAAGAGAAGTATCAAAAGTGAAAGTGTAGAGCAAGAAATTTTTGTTGAAATCTGGGCTATACAATGCTGGTGCTTCTACTATTCGTTACTTTATATGGGAAAACACATCCTTTTCCCTTTTTCCTCAACTATATACTGTGTCCTTCTTAATCATCTCCTATATAATCTTGACAATCCTTTCATAGTCAGAGATGTACTTTCTGAGGAAGTTGATCTTCCCCAAGAATGACTACATAGATTTCTTGTTTACGAAGTGAGGAATCTATGTGGTTGTTTGAACTCTATCCAAATCTACCTTGATCCCTCTTTTAGCGATATTGTGTCCAAGAAGGTTAACCTCAAACACTACAAAGATGATCTTCTTACGATTCAAGGATATCCCGTATTTCCGGCATCACTCAAAAAATTTCTTAAATTGGCACTGGTGGTCTGAACACTGTCTTGAGAATACTGTTACATCATCAAGGTAGACCAATATGCTCTGTCTGATAAGCCCATAGAAAATGATGTCCATTGCACGCTGAAATGTTGCACTTGCATTAACCAACCCCAAAGGCATTCTGCAAAATGTGAACGTACCCCACTTGGTACAGAATGTAGTTTTAAGCCTATCAGGCTGTGCTACTAGAACCTCGTTGTTACCAGAAAAACCATCTAGAAAAAAAAACATCTCTGCTCCAGATATTGTCTGCAATATATGCTCCATGGACAACAGTAGGTAATTGTATTTGTTTGAGGCATGATTAAAGTTAGAAAAATCTACACACAGGAAGATCTCCCCAGACTTCTTCCCAACAGGGACTAAATTAGACACCCATGTTGAATGTCAGACTTTATAGATGATCTAAGCATCCAACAACTTGGTCAATTCTTTTTGTATCAAGGGCTCAAGTGTTGGATGAAATTTTCTCAGTTTCTGTTGAAAAGGCTTGGCCCCTTCCTTGATTGGTATTACGTGCTAGATTATTCACATGTCATATTTCTTAAGATCATCATGCGTCCACAAGACGATATCACAATATTGTTGGGTTGTGTTATATTCTTTCCACATAGTTAACAGGGGGTTTGAGGGGCACCCATAACCCCACTTTATGTTAGGTTGGGTGGACCCTATGTTAGGTTGGGCAGACCCACCTATGGTTTTGTGCATGATTTTCACACATGTTTTTTGGACACGATGGTTTTTGGTCCATGGTATTGGATGCTTCAGCATGTATAAATATGTATTATAACATT
>APFE031706281.1:98016-111692 GCA_000404065.3 Pinus taeda
ATTTTCACGGAGGAAATGATAGCACATTATGAGGATACAAAGAGCAACACCTTCTTTAGAGCAACACCACAACAATTGGAAGGAAAAAGAGAAAGGGGGCTTTGTTACAAAGTGGAAAGCAAAATTATGGCAACAAGGAAGTCTACCTGTCACAATTATAAAGATGGAAGTGTAGTTTCTCCTAGCCTTCCGCAACCTACAAGGGTTACACCACAACAATTGGAAGAAAAAAGAGAAAAAGGGCTTTGTTACAATTGTGATAACAAATACATCAAAGGCCATAAGTGTGCTGAGAAGAAATTATTTTATATTGATTGTGGAGAGGAGGAAGAAAATGATCAAGAAACGTCAAAAGAAGAGTATATACACCAGGAACCAACCCCAGAGAAAGAAGAAATGAATCCGACCATATCTTGTAAAGCATTGGAAATAATTACCACTCCTAAAACTCTCAATATAGAAGGACATATCAAGAAGAAAAAGGTTCAAGAAGTGAAATATCACATAGAGAAAGAAGAAATGAATCTGACCATATCTTGTAATTCATTGGATAGAATTACCACTTCTCAAACTATCAATATAGAAGGACATATCAAGAAGAAACATGTTCAAGAATTGAAAGATCACATCGAGTCTCAAGAAATCAATCCAAACATATCTTGTAATGCATTGGAAGAAGTTACTACTCAAACTATCAAGATAGAAGAACATATCAAGAAGAAAAAGGTAAGAGTGTTGATTGATTTGGGAAGTACCCATAATTTTATTGATTGTAAGATAGCCAAGGAATTGAATTGCTTCCTATATCCAGCACCGGGGTGTCAAGTGATGGTTGCAAGTGGAGGAACCATAAATTGCTCTGAAAAGTGCCATAATATCGAGATATCCATGGGAGAATATGTATTGAATATCCCAATGCTTTCCATTCCAATGGGTGGTGGTGATGTTTTACTAGGAGTCTAATGGCTACAATCTTTGGGTACGATAGCTTTTAATTTTCAAGAACTTTTCTTGAAATTTTTTGGGAAGGAAAGGAAGTTGAATTGAGGGGTATCGAAGAAAAGCCTGGAAAGATAATCAACTCTAACAGCATGACAAAGCTTCTAAATAAAGAACAATGGGGTGTAATTGCACAATTATGTTCACTAGAGGATCCCACATTGAAATCATATATTTCTCCAGATCTCCAAAACATTTTGGGCAATCATTCCAAGGAATTTGAGACTCCCAAAGGCCTCCCACCTATTCATGATCATGATCATGCTATTCATTTGATTCCATGAAGTGTTCCTCTAAACATAAGGCCTTACATATATCCATATTCCCAACAGAGTGGGAACTCATTCAAAAGTTGCAGAAGATGCTAGTTCAAACAGTATTGTGAGAAGTTGACAAGGAAGGAAAAATCATATTGGAACCTGAAGTAGTCACAAAACCAAGAAATCGAAAGCTATGAAATAGATCAATTTTAGAGTATCTCATCAAGTCGAAGAACTTACCCTCTGAAGATTCCACATGGAAGGACAATAATTTATACAAAAGCATCAAGAACTACTCAAGTGTTGAGGACAACACTTTTTGAAGGAGAGGGGCATGTTAGGTCCCTATACTACCAGTGTAACCCCTTATTGTTATTAGTACAACCCCCTTATTATATTGTTTTGCCTATGTAGTCCCCATATTGTTATTATTGTGCCCTTACATTATTATTGTTATGTCAGCTCTGATTATATTATGACCCCTTAAACTCCTATATATAGAAAGGAGGTCTTGTCATTTATATCATCCAAGAATTGTTCATTTGTGTAATATAGAAAGCAGGTCGCCCCCTCAAAGAGGCTTATTTATAAGGAGTTGATCTATCTTTTCTATCTTTTTGTGAGCTGGTTTCATAACATTTGGTATCAGAGCTTTGGATTCTAGGGTTTCGCTGCTCCAAACAGGTCATTGTGGTATTTTTTCTATAACTTTTTTTCTGCGACGTTTCAGAAGCTAAAAAAAAAACCCATTTGGTAAGAAAGCTTTTGGAAGCGTGCATCTGAATTGAAGATCTTGGCTCACTATATTTTTGGACATATGATATGAGGAAGTTATGGTTTTTCCAAGCTCTAGAATTTCATCTAAAACATGTCATAGTGGTATTTTCGCTATAACCTTTTCGATACAAAGCTTCAAAAGCTAAAGAAAAAACCCATTTGATAAGAAATCGTTTTAAATCTTGAGTCTGAATTTCAGATCTTGTCTCACTATATTTTCGGATATATGATCTGAGGAGGTTTGGATTTTTCCAAACTCCCGAATTACATCCTAAACAGGTGACCTTGGGAAAATCGTTATAACCTTCTCTCTGAGCAACAAATTGAAATTGCGTAAGAAGTTATAGAAAGAGGATGGACTGTACTTTTATGTGCATAGTTTTCAGATCCGAAGGTCGAAACAGTGACACGTGGCATGTCGTACAAGTTCGCTGTACTGAAACATTATATAATCAGGTCATGTTAGGAGATTGGGCATAACTCTTTCTTGGAGAATCAAATTCTGACCAAACTTGCAGGGTTAGAAAGAGGACTCAAAGGGCTACTACAAGAGACAACTTCAGAACTTTGAGATCTAAACGTACAAAGTTACAGCCATTTCAAGATCAAGCTCCTGAAATCAAGAAAAGGCGATATGAGGAAGTTTGATGGAAAGGATCTAGTAAATTGGATAATACATATGGAGCAATATTTTGATCTACATGGTGTACCACTATTACAAAAGGTATGTATTGCATCCTCATATTTAGAACTGAATCTATTTTTATGGTATAAAGGGTTTTCTTCTCGTAAACAACTTATTATCTGGTCAATTTTCATGGAGGAAATGATAACACATTATGAGGATACAAAGAGAAACACCTTCTTTAGAGAAACACCACAAAAATTGGAAGAAAAAAGAGAAAAAGGGCTTTGTTACAAAGTGGAAAGAAAAATTATGGCAACAAGGAAGTCTACCCATCACAACTATAAAGATGGAAGTGTTGTTTCTCCTAGCCTTCCACAACCTGCAAGGGTTACACCACAACAATTGGAAGAAAAAAGAGAAAAAGGGCTTTGTTACAATTGTGATAACAAATACATGAAAAGTCATAAGTGTGCTGAGAAGAAATTATTTTACATTGATTTTGGAGAGGAGGAAGAAAAGGATTAAGAAATGTCAAAAGAAGAGTTTATACACCAAGAACCAACCCCAGAGAAAGAAGAAATGAATCCGACCATATCTTGTAAAGCATTGGAAAGAATTATCACTCCTAAAAATCTCAAGATAGAAGGAAATATCAAGAAGAAAAAGGTTCAAGAAGTGAAAGATCACATCGGGAAAGAAGAAATGAATGCAACCATATCTTGTAATTCATTGGACGGAATTACCACTCCTCAAACTATGAATATAGAAGGACATATCAAGAAGAAAAATGTTTAAGAATGGAAAGATCACATCGAGTCTTAAGAAATCAATTCGACCATATCGTGTAATGAATTGGAAGAAATTACCACTCCTCAAACCATCAAGATAGAAGGACATATCAAGAAGAAAAAGGTAAGAGTGTTTATTGATTCGGGCAGCACCCATAATTTTATTGATTGTAAGATATCCAAGGAATTGAATTGCTTCCTATATCCAACACCAAAGTGTCAAGTGATGGTTGTAAGTGGAGGAACCATAAATTGCTCTGGAAAGTGACATAATATCAAGATATCCATGGGAAAATATGTATTGAATAGCCCAATGCTTTCCATTCCGATGTGTGGTGTTGATGTTTTACTAGGATTCCAATGGCCACAATATTTGGGTATGATAGCTCTTAATTTCAAGAACTTTTCTTGAAATTTTTTTGGGAAGGAAAGGAAGTTGAATTGAGGGGTATTGAAGGAAATCCTAGAAAGATAATCAACTCTGACAGCATGACAAAGCTTCTAAATAAAGAAAAATGGGGTGTAATTGCACAATTATGTTCACTAGAGGATCCCACATTGAAATCATGTATTTCTCCAAATCTCCAAAACATTTTGGACAATCATTCCAAGGTATTTGAGACCCCCAAAGGCCTCCCACCTATTCGTGATCATGATCATGCTATTCATTTGATTCCACGAAGTGTTCCTCTAAACATCAGGCCTTACTTATATCCATATGCCCAAAGGAGTGGGAACTCATTCAAAATTTGCAGAAGATCCCAGTTGAAACAGTATTGCGAGAATTTGACAAGGAAGGAAAAATCATATTGGAACCTGAAGTAGTCACAGAACTGAGAAATCGAAAGCTACAAAATAGATCAATTTCAAAGTATCTCATTAAGTGGAAGAACTTACCCACTGAAGATTCCACATGGGAGGACAAGAATTTATATAGAAGCATCAAGAACTACTCAAACGTTGAGGACAACACTTTTTAAAGGAGAGGGGCATGTTAGGTCTCTATACTATTAGTGTAACCCCTTATTGTTATTAGTATAACTCCCTTATTATATTTTTGTGCCCATGTAGTCCCCAATTGTTATTATTGTGCCCCATAGAAGCCCACTATTGTTATTATTAGGTCCTTACATTATTATTGTTATGTCAGCTCTGATTATATTATGACCCCCTAGACTCCTATATATAGAAAGGAGGTCTTGTCATTTGTATCATCCAAGAATTGTTCATTTGTGTAATGTAAAGGAGGTTGCCCCCCCAAAGAGGGTTATTTATAAGGAGTTGATCTATCTTTCCTATCGTTTTGTGAGCTGGTTTCATAACAACGTTTGCTAAGGCATTCGTAGTTGAATTATGCATTCTTGGAACTGAAATAATTTTGCAAGCTTAGAAATTAGAAATGAGTCACCACAGCTCTTGCTGATAACTCTTAAGACAAGGTTACACATAATGTATAGTGTTACATACCTGACGCACCATGATTTCAAAGTCTCCTGCCACTTTCAGAACAACAACCTTGAGGTCAATGGATTTCTGTAAGCCCAAGACGAGTGCTTCATACTCTGTGGTGTCATTCGTGCACTTGAAATCTAAGTGACTAGAGATCATATGTTTCCTCTGTAGTGGGTCTATTAAAAGAGAATTGGATCTAGAGCCCTCTTGTGTTTTCTATCTGTCAAAGTGCATGGTCCACATATCATCGATACAAGGACCACTTACCGCACTAGTACTAGTGCTACTACTACTATTACTAGTTACTGTACAAGTTTCATTTTCACCATTTGGGCATGGAAGGAGGCCCAATTGTGTGTCTGGTGGGATAGGGGATGGCTCTGCAATATAGCACCCCAACTGTGTCTCTAAAAAGAAATTGTTGAGCACAAGTTATGCGAAATCCAACTACTCATTTTCTCCATTCAAGAGATTCACATTATGCTTCATGTATCTCTTTGATAGTACTCAGATCTGGTTGTTCCTACCCTTATATGGAAGCCATAACTGTGACCATCCAGTAGAAAAGTATTCTTGCAACTTTCTTGACTAGTCTATGTTGAGATATACCCTGTATCCTTCTAGGATGTCCACAATTACAATATTAATACATTGATGAACTCATCCATCAAATGATAGCTTGATGATCACATCCTCGAGTTCATCAATTATTGGCACATAAGTTCTATCTAGTTGGATGATCTATTCACTAGTCTTACTCCATTGAGCATTGATCTTCTTGGAGATGGAGACTGGCATGACATTCACTGATGCTCCAAAATCAACCAAACAATTGTGAACATTGAAGTTAAAGATTTCTAATGATAACAAGAATTGTGGGTAGAGAGATTTGTCCTCCTCCATGTAGAACGCATTACACACATATGTGAGAGAATTATGAAACTTACTAGATCCCTTGTTTGAAGACGTGGCATGACTAGTAGAGGTTTCCCCAAGTGCTCGTAGAAGAATGTCCCACTGACTCATTACTTTTGTGAGTTCAACAGAGAGATATTTGCACAAGTCTTCTTCATGTCTTCTAAAATGTTATAGTCTATTGTAGGAAGACTCACTAAGGTGTTTAAGGGTGGAACTGAATTCATGGTTTCTAGTGGGATCGTTCTGTGTTTGCTACTTGCAAACATTTTTTGCTGAAGCTATCTTCCCAGACTTGCTCTAAGTGTTCTATGTTGAGTCTACTAGAGGATCCACTTTCCTTAAAAAATATTGTCTTATTTTCTTCTTTGGTATCTCGATCACAGTGGTGGCCCATTGACTTCTCAAGTTGTATCGGTTATTCTGCTTCGAGGTCAGACCATCACTCGGAGGCTCCTTATCAGTGGTAGTATTCTCGGCTACAAGAGAATATTGATACATGTTTATTTCATGCCCATTGCTTGGAGCTTCATTAAGTGTAGCCAGCTGCTTCTTCTTCATCATTAGTCTTAGGTTGCTCATTAACCATGAGTTTTTCCATCAGTTGCATAGCCATACTACTCATTCCATGGTTCCATTCTCGACACAGGTTTTTCGAATGATGTTCATAGTGGAATGTGCAATATGAATCTGTAGCGATTTTCTCAAGGTTCAGAGCCATGTTAGAACTCTGCACAAATTTGGCCAGTTGGTCGCTGTTGCTACTACTACTGGAAGATACATTCTTCTTTTGCGGGTACTTGGAAGGCTTTCTACTCATGATGGTCTCACTTGTCCTCTATTTAAGTTTTACAACTTTGGTAGTTAGGGACTTGACAATATGAGTAAGGTTCTCAATATCATTGGCTTCATTTTCCTTAGCCTTTCTCATAGAGTTCTCAAACCTCTTACCCATTTTTTTGGAGTCCTTAGTGGGTTCATCATCTGAAATGAATCCTACAGCGTGCAGGTATTGCTCTATGGCCATAACCTCTTCATAATTTTCTATTAAATATGGTTTCATATCTCACTTGACGAATTGCACAATACTGGTCATCAGGGCAGAAGTGCAGTAGTCGATAGTGATGGAGTTGTGAGGTTTGTTGTCATCTAAGAACTTGTTCAAAATATGGTTGAGCCTATGATTAAAGTATTTCACCTTTTCTTTCAGTTCCATATTGAGGCTACCCAACTCCTTCAATAACATGGAATGAGTCTTGTATTCAGAAAATTTCTCAAGAAATATCCTTTTGAATATCCTCCATTTCTGGATGGAGTTTGGAGGAAGATTGTGGTACCATATAGTTTCTCTACCATCCAAGGTACATGAAAAAACCCTACATGCAATGTCATCGTAACGTACCTCAAGTGTCTTCAGATGTAGGTAGAAAGTGTCTAAGTGATCTTCTAGCTTCACTATCTTGTTAGGGTCATATTTCATTAAGAGCTTCTTTGTGTGCCTTGGAATCTTGTGCAAGCCACCCAAAAGTGCCAATGGGACCTGAGTCATCAAATCTAGATTTGTGTTTGCCATGTTGTCTTATTCATTGTCCTCCTCTTCCTCTTCCTCTTCTAATGATTCATCTTTTGAATTTGTTGGTTCCTCCTCTTCTTCTCCTCCTCCTATGTTTCCATCCCCTCCGCCTCCTCCAATGGAACTTGAACCCAAGAGTAAGAGGTTGTATTATTCTTCCTTTTGAAAGAGCAGGGGTTCCTCTACTTTCTCCCAGCTTTTGCCAACCCCTTAAGAGTGGCGAAGATCGCTTCTTCAAGATATGTAACTACTATTGTTGTGAGGGTAGTCTTGTGCTTCTTTTGAGAATATGCAAGATCATACACTGCCATAATTAGTCGAACAAATTTTTCAAATTGATGGATGATAGGATGGAGAACTTGGATTTGATGGTACAAGATTTCACATTTAGACCAGGGAGGTGAGGGATTACCAACTTTAGAATTGTGAGTAAGGGATAGGGAGTAAATGCTACTACCTTGACCATAAAATGGATGAGTGGGGTTGGTGGGACAATCAACCATAAACTACTGGTCTGCCCTTGTTCTAGCGCTAGAAATTTTGACGTGCTATACCCGCCAACATTCAGGGGATCTCCCCTATATGAGGTCCCAATTAGACCTCACACCATTTGGTCTAGGATTTGCATCCAGTATGATGGCCCATTTTCCATACACATAGAGATTTTCCTAGGCTCTCACTTTCAACACAGGAGAGTGTTGCAATGATACCTTCGAAACACAAGGTGGGTGTGCAATGTAACTATGTCTAGGTTCTCTTACTGCAAAAGGGGGCAAAAGTGAGCCTCTAAGTGACAGGTAATAGTACCACCCAGGAAGAGACACATGCGAACCGGTAAGGTCTGTCCAACATCCAACAGAATAGTCCACAACAGATGTGGCAGTCATTAAAACCAAATAATAGGGAATGGTTCATCTACCATCTAGCAGAATAGTCCATAGTGGATGTGACAGTCATTATAAGCAATGAGAAGGAAAATATTTATCCAGTATCTTGTAAAGTATTCCACAAGGATGAGACAATAGTGACAACCATAATAGCACATTCCCAAGAAGGTAAGCACTAAAATAACTGAAATAGTTCAACTATCTTAGTACATGTGAAACGAACATGAAATATAAATTCTCACATAATAGCCTTATAAAAATCCATAAGTCATGCATGGAAACATGCTAGCCTAAGAAGGCTTTTGTATTAAGAAAAAGTTCCAAGAAAAATATTTACATCATACATCACTAGCCCTAGTAGTGGGACATTAGAGCCACTCCTTGCTCCTCAAAGAACTGACTGAAACTCTCTATGCTTTGCGGGAGGAGCCAAGGTCAAAATTTATTTTCTTATACAATGAGGGGGTATCTATAACCAAGGGGTGATGTTTGACCCCTTGTGAATCTTTGACTACGCTCTTGACTATTTGACTTCCTATGAATTTTCAATTGACATGACTCTTCATATTCTTTTGTGTCCATTAGACTTCCACTTTACATTAGATTTGATTTACAATATACAATATACATATGGCTCATAATAGTTATGTGTCCTTTGAAAAATCATGATATGACTTGAAATGACACTACTAACATGGAATAGCTTATTGAGGTGGCAATGTCAAGCTGACGCTGCTGCTGAGTGATAGATGTGTTATTGGACGTGATTTCTCTTCTCCTCCACATAGCTTGATGATATGAGGTCTTCAATGATCTTCGGTCTTGAGAGGTGGTTGCATGCATGTGTTCCCTTTGCTTGTTCTTGATAAGCATCTTTAACCATCCAACTGTAAGTGAGTCTTCTAACATGTTCACTCCTTATTTTCCTTCTTCATCGTATTGTCATGATCCAACAATGTACTTGTTCCCGCAATTTACTCATGACTGGAGGACATCAAATACAAACCTCCTAGTCTAAGTTGAAGCATTGTTATCCATGGACTGGGCCAGGGATAGGTGACATGTTGGGAAGAGGGCCCACTAACTGTGCATTGCATAGTTCTAGGTGATAGGCTGGGAGATTGGTCACTGAGACTACATAGAGCGCAACTCGGGTTGGGTTGAGAAAATTCAAAGCATAGTCTTCACTTCCAGGAAAAAATGCGCAGAGGCCACTAAGAGATAGGATTGTACAGTTGAGAGCACTAGTGGCTGGTACAATGTGGGACCCTAGGAGACAAGTTTCCACCATTTTTAGAGGCAAGGTAGAACTGGGCATTAGAGGGACTTACGAGGACAGATCTGCATAGTCCTTGGGATCAGTGAGTCTCGATTAAGGGAGGACACTGGGAGACATTTTTTCATAGTTATGGGAGGTAAGGCAGGCTTGGGTCTTTGCACATTGTATGGCTTGAATAGGTACGAAAGAAGCTTGATGACTGATATAGTGAAATGTGTAGTTTAGGTCAGGCTTGAAGAAGATACTACACAATTTTAGGGAGGAAAGCAGTCTGCTCAACTCTATATTTGTGCAATGTAACTGCTATGGGGGATAGTGACTACACACTATGAAGTTCTTGATAACAGGGTTGCATCACTGAGAGTCGAGATTCCATGGTGCATAGTTTAGTCAGAGTCTGGTGAAAGAGAGTTTCCCAGTCGGGAGGATTCATAGAAAAATGGCTAAGTGTGGGAGGCAAGTGAACTTGTGAGGAACTTAAAACTATGATCACACACTTAACATACTTCAGAAACATGACAACATAAAGCACCTAAAAAACAAAACAGAGCATTACCCTTTGTGAGACTGTCTAGAACAAAAAGTGACAAGTGCAACATTTGAGATAGACCTTAGGATGACCATGACGTCACTTGTGTGATAACGCTTAAAACTTTGTGTATGAGTGTGACTAATGTTTAAATAGCTAGGACAACTCGAATAAACAAAGACCAACATTTGAAATCACTAGAAAAGGACCACATGCAAGGAAAAACATTCAAACATGTCAAAAGATGACAATTGACCAATCAAGCGAAAGGGCTGAAAAGAATCTAAGAGAACTCATGAAATGAGCCCAAGTATTTTCAACCATAAAGGGAAAGTCCAAGGAAGGCTCCAAAATTTAAGTGCAAGCCAAAATTTTGGAGGGTGTTGAAGCCGATTCAACACATCCATTCACTATACCTCCGCTTAACATAATTCCATTTAGATATTCTAAAATAAAAGTATTCTTACCATGTTGAGTTCCAAAATTGCCTCTTAAGCAACTTTCTCATCCTTCTTCCTTTGCTTTTCCATGAAAAATGCATCCTTAATCATCAAAAGCCATTACACATTACCTCAAGGAGTATATTTCAGTGATTTACAAGTTATATTCTTATGTTTGTTATTTGAATAGGTTTTTTTCTTTTAGCTATGGAACGCAGCCACATTTCGCAGCTAACTGGCTATTCCGTAGCCATCTCCATGCTTTTGTAGGTTACAGGTGTCAAGAGAAGAAAAGGACCACATGGGTAGCTTGGAAAATGTCAGAGCATGGATTGTATGCTATCCATTTGGCCAAGATCAATGTGGAGGACTCCGGTCAAAGGGAAGTCAACTGAAGAAACCCATGGCAAGTAGGACTCTATTTTTACACAATTCCCAGTGATGGATCCGAGGCAGTCTCATGAAGCCAAGGACCTCATTTGCCACCTGCACAAACAGAATCCAACAACCACTATTAGAAGATATATGTTTCAAGGTAGCCGAAGACAAGAATTCCACACACATTACCTGTCTATGTGTTTTGCTACAGT
Organism: Pinus taeda; assembly: GCA_000404065.3. Classification (NCBI taxonomy): domain Eukaryota; kingdom Viridiplantae; phylum Streptophyta; class Pinopsida; order Pinales; family Pinaceae; genus Pinus; species Pinus taeda. Next base: position 109,134 of record APFE031706281.1, read on the forward strand.
TTATTTCTCTCATAAAACAATTGTATATTTTTCCTATAAATACCACTGTGTAGAATGTAGAACAAGTTCAAGTTTTTGTTTATGTAATAGTGCAAATTTCCGCTTTGTAGTGTGAAAAACTCAATGCTCTGTTTTAATATAAAAACTCTGTTTTCAATGGATACCTTAAGTGCTTGTGAAGTGTTGATTCCATGTTCATAATCCAAGACCTTGCAGAGGGCCCCTGCATGGTCAAGGGTACATGTTTTTATTTATGTTTGTCTTTTTTTAGTTTAATTGTAAATTCACTGTGTTTTTTCATCATGTTCATAATCGTTTTCTAACTTTGTGTATCATGCAGTTTATGTCATTTTTCACTAACTCGGAGTAGTTGTATTCCAGCATAGAATAGTCCTTTGGTTTTCATAAATTTTTATTTTCTTAACTGTAGCTTTAAGTTGATGGAAGTAGCATAAATTGAGTTATTTCATCTGTTGTTCCTTAGTTTCTAGATTTTAAATTAAGCTGTTCAATGCCATTTTCTTATTAGTGTAGTCACTCATGATATAAATGAATGTTCCAAAAGCCTTTCAGTTGAAGGTTAATCCTAAAACTAAGTGGTGAAATGTTACATTTATGAATGAGTCTTTCATTACAATTGTTGTGCATTAGTTTTTGAGTTAAGTTGTTCAATGCCATTTTCTTATCAGTTTAATAACTCATGATATAAATGGATATTTTCAAAAACCCTTTCAGTTGAAGGTTAATCATAAAAATAAGTGGTGAAATGTTTTATTTATGAATGAGTCTTTCCTTGCATTTTCATGTTTACTTTTCTTAGAATGATGAAGAATGAAATCTCTCAAATTGCTATTATAAGGAAGTAGTTCTCCCTGAATTATGTAGCAGAGTGACAACAATACTTCATTTAGCCTTGCTTTCAAAATAGAATAGTTGCAATTTCATTTTTAGTTTTTTACTTAGTTCAGCTGCAATTTCATCTTCAGTAGTTCATTAAGCTTTAATTCTAAAAATAGATTAGGCAGTAGAGGTAATCTTATTTCTAGTACTTCATTTTTTATTTATCATAGATAGTTGCCATCTCATTTTTTCATTTATGCTTTGGTTTTGTAATTGAGTAGATAATAGTTTTAAAAAGTTCTTTTAGTTCATTTTTTGGAAACAATCGTAATAGAAATAAGAGAGGATCTGTTTTCATTTTCTTGTTTAAAAAAACTTTACTTCCAAATTTGGCCTAAAAGCACTTTTAGCTCTCACTTCATTTCTCTAGATTCTTAGCAGCAGTAGATTAATATTCTGTAGATTACATTACAGAAAATTAGGAATCAAAAGAGAAAAAACCCCAAAACAAACAAAAACTAAAAAATAGTGAGGTAAGAAAGGGTCATCTAGCACATGTAGCGCACTAAAGTTCATCAGTTTACGATACCCGGATTGATAATTTATGTAGCAATTTAGGACACTAAATTGACTGAACATTTTGGCGTCGTTGCTGGGGAAGTGTAACTAGGTAGCCTTATCTCTTACATTCTTAAAAAAAAAATAAAAAACAACAAAAAAAAACAATGACATGCATAGAGAAAGAGATTCTAGGGGTAGATTTATAGCTAGGGGCAGAAGTTCGATTCCTACAACTCCACCTACTCCACCAAGAGTTAGGAAAGACACACCTCCATCCCATACTCATACTCCCAGCCATAGCATTCCTGGAATTCAAGGGGCAGAAATTCAATCAGAAGATTCTCCTACATCATCCACCAAAACAGTCCTAGGAGAGAAGACCTTTTTCACTTCCACAGGGGAGCCTATTGTAGTTGAAGAATTAGGACTACCCGGTGGAAGAAAAAGTAGGAACTCTCTCCCATAGTCCATTAAAAGAAGAACCAGAGGAAGAAGGAATAACCTTGTAGGTTGAGCCTTATACTTACTCTGAAGAAACTATAATGGAAGAAGAAGAACAAGATGGAGAATCCACACTGTTTTGAGGAGGGGTTAGAGGGAGAGGTAGAGGAAAAAATGGAGGAGGTAGAGGAAATAGGGAAATAGATAACTCATTTCGATTCCCTATAGTAGATGAGGAAACACATACCACAATGAAAAACGTTTCACCATCTATCCTCCCAAACTTTTATGGGTTGAGAAGTGAGGACCCTGAAACATTTTTGTTTGAGTTTGAAGTCTTGTGCAGAACCTATGACTATCTAGAAGACTCTAAAAAAATAAAATTTTTCCCTTCAACACTAAAAGGGGCTACTTTGAAATGGTTTATGGGGTTAGTCACTCAATCCATTAGAACTTGGAATGACATGAAACAAGAATTTTTGGATAGGTACTTGGATTATTGTATGCCTACCAATCATAAGGATGAGGTGTTCAAAATGATGCAAAAGGAAGATGAAAACTTAGAGGATTTGCTTGAGAGATTCAACTACAATTTGAAAAGAGCAAAAATGAACAATTTAGATGAAGAAACTTTGAAAGCTCTTTTGTTAAAGGCCATTAGAGATGAATGGATAGATATCCTTAACATGATGGGGAAGGGAGACATCTCTCAACTTC
>APFE031706281.1:111712-123555 GCA_000404065.3 Pinus taeda
TACAGGAAAACACATTGTAATCGAGGAAGTAGAATCACCTGAAGAAGAAGAGGGAGAAATTCCTCCTCATTCGCCATCAGTAGAAGAACGAGAGGACTCTAAAATCTCTGAGGAAGCTATCATGACAGAGGAAGTAGTAAACAGATTTCGAGGAGGTAGAGGTAGAGGTATAGGAGGAGGAAACAATGGAGGAGGTAGAGGTAACAATGGGGGAAACAGGGATGGAGATAACTCATTTGGATTTCCTATAGTTGATGAGGAATCTCAAACAACAATGAAAAACATCTCACCATCTACCCTCCCAAAATTTTATGGGTTGCGAAGTGAGGACCCTGAAACATTTTTATTTGAGTTTGAAGTCTTGTGCAGAACCTATGACTATCTAGAAGACTCTAAAAAACTCAAATTGTTCCCTTCAATACTACAAGGGGCTGCTTTGAAATGGTTTATGGGGTTAGTCACTCAATCCATTAGAATTTGGAATGACATGAAACATGCATTTTTGGATAGATATTTGGATTATTGTATTCCTACCAATCATAACGATGAGGTGTTCAAAATTATGCAAAGGAAGATGAAAACTTAGAGGATTTTCTTGAGAGATTCAACTACAATTTGAAAAGAGCAAAAATGAACAATTTAGATGAAGAAACTTTGAAAGCTCTTTTGTTAAAGGCCATTAGAGATGAATGGATAGATATCCTTAACATGATGGGGAAGGGAGACATCTCTCAACTTCCATTGAGTGACATAGCAGAACTATGTGTTCACCTCTCAAGGGGGAAATCTAAAACTGGGAAAGGACCAAGAGATCCTTCTCTTGTTAGAGCAAACAAATATGCAACCAGATCTGTAAGTAGGGCAGAAATTGGAAATATGCTTGAGGATTTTAAAATTGATACTTTAGGGAGCCTTAGTGAGTAGCTAGACACCCTCAAAATCCAAAACAATCAGAAAACAAAGGCTCATGCTTTAGCCATCTTTTGTCCAAAATGCAGAAAGAAACATGTTGTAAGGGAATGTCCTTTAGATGTAAAAATTGTAGAAACTTGTATGATTTGTTTAGAAAGTCATGAGACCAAGGATTGTCCTTCAATCCCAGGTATTAAGGCTATATTTTAAGAGGAAACAATCCCAAATCCTGTCAAATCTCTTTGTTTTGTTGCAAGAAGACCTTGGCAGGGGCAATAAAATCAAGGATTTAACAATCCAATGTATTTTCAGCCCCCACCAAACTAGAATTCTTGGCAGCAATCTTGGCCTCAACCTCAATTTCATTATTAATCTCAACAATGGGCATAAGGGGTACAAATTCCTTATGGGAGATTTTCTCAATATTATCAATATCCTCCATCTTATCAGAGCTATCCTCCCCCACAAAATCAGTAGCAAAAGCAACAACCAGAACTTCCAAATCAAAGCCCTCACCTTTCATTTCCATTTCCACAACAACCTCCATAAAAAAGTCAAAATCCCCAACTCTTACTTCCATTTCAACAAAAACCAAATCAACTACCAGCCCAACCATTGCCAAACCCCAATAATAAAAACCCTTAGAATGCTTACATGGTAGAAGGACAACAATTTCCTACTTACATGATTGCTCCTCTAGATCTTAATGATTTTCAACTTAGATTTGGTAGGATATTAGAAAAGGAAAAACCTTCTATAGATATTCAAGAACAAGATGCTTCTGAGGAGGATTCTCTAAAATTCAATAAAAAATTTAAGGGAACATCCCTCCAAAACCGAGAGATTCAAGAAGAAAAACAAAAAGAGTCAATAAGCACAACTCCTATAATTGAGCAACCAACATCTACTTCTAAACCTCCTTTTCCCGAGAGATTACAAATTGATAGATGAGTAGAAAAACATATCTTGTTTCCCAATTATGACTTCCTAGATGAATTGAAGAATGTTTGTATCAAGATTCCTTTGTTACAAGCCATTAGAGAAATTCCAATTCTAGCCAAGACAATAAAGGAGTTGAGCATCAAAAGACTAGGAAGAAAACCAAGATAAACAAAAATAATTCACCTGGTAGGAAAAATAGCAGATATCATGATGGGAAAGATTGCCATGCAGAAATATGTGGATCTAGGAAGTCCAATTGTCAAGACACACATAAATGGGATTGAAATTCCAAACACATTGGTTCGACTTAGGGGCAACAATAAACATTATGAGTAGACAGACTATGGAGCAGCTTAAAATTCCTAACCTTCTTTACACACCTACCTTACTACAACTTGTAGATAGATCAGTAATCAAACCAGATGGTGTGCTAGAAGACATTTAAATCTCCTTAGATTCTTGGAAATATACTATTTATTTCATGATTTTAACTCCCAAGAATAATCTAGGAGGACACCCACTCATCTTAGGAAGACCTTGGCTGGCCACAGCTGATGCTTTTATTAGTTGTAGATCTGGTGACATGTACATTTCTAATGGTAATTAAACAAAGAAATTTACTTTGTATCCTCCAGCAAAAGCAATCACAGAAATAGATGACAAAGAATGGATCAATGATGAAGATGTTATTCAATGTATCTTTACTATATCAAAAATTAGTGAAGATAGTCAAATTTTGAAACATCTTCAGAATATGATCATGCACAATTCCAGGAAAAATATAATGTTGAATACTTGTCATCTAGGTAGATGTCTCTTTATTCTATGGAAGAGTTTGGTAGCTCTACAATTGAAATTTTTCCAGGTAGAACATTGAACATAAACAAAAACTTGGAGAAACTACAACAAGAAGATCTAACCAAAATATTACAAAAACATCTGTTACATTTGCATGGGAGTATACTGACATGAAAGGTATTGATCCTAAGACTTGTATCCATCATATCTATATTGATAAAAATAGTAGACTAATCAGACAACCTCAAAGAAGAATGAATCCAAATCTTAGGGAGATTGTGAAAGAAGAGCTCCAAAAATTACTCAATGTAAACTTCATTTACCCAATCTCAGATAGCCAATGGGCTTCTCCTTTGGTAATTGTGCCTAAAAAGAATGGTAAATGGAGGGTGTCCATTGATTACAAAGAATTGAATAAAGCAACCTTGAAAGATCACTTTCCTTTTCCCTTTATAGATCAGGTAGTAGATACATTAGCAGGTAAAAGGTATTTCTCATTCTTGGATGGTTTTAGTCGTTATAATAAAATTCAGGTAGCACCTAACGATCAAGATAAAACCACATTTACTTGTCCATGGGGAGCTTTTTCCTACTGAGTGCTTCCTTTTGGGTTATGTAATGCACCAGCAACATTCCAAAGAGTAGTACTAGGAATTTTTTCTGATCTTATACATGATTGTATAGAGGTATATATGGATGATTTTACAGTCTATGGTAACACATTTGAAGAAGCTTTGGAAAATTTAGAAAAATTCCTTAAAAGATGTAAAGTAAAAACCTTTCACTAAGCCATGAAAAATTCTTTATGATGTTTACAGAAGGTATTGTTTTAGGAAATCACATTTTAGGAGATGGGATTAAAGTAGACAAATCAAAAGTTGAAGTCATCTCTAAGTTACCAATTCCAAATTGCCAAAAAGATGTTCGAAGTTTTCTAGGATTTACAAGATATTATAGAAGGTTTATAGAAACCATTACCAAAATAGCATCTCCACTCTTCAAATTGCTTACAAAAGATTGTGAATTCAAGTGGAATCTTGATTGCCAACTAGCATTTGAAACCTTGAAAGCTAAAATATCTGAAGCACCTATCTTAAGAGGACCAAATTGGAAACTTCCTTTCCATATTTCTACAGATGCTTCAGATACAACTCTAGGAGTTGTATTGGGACAAAAAGATTTGATTCCTTATGTCATTTACTACACAAGTAAAAATTTGACTCCCACCGAGTTGACCTATACTGTAACTGAAAAAGAGTTCTTAGCTATTGTTCATGCAATTAACAATTTTAGACACTATATAATAGGCTATGAAACTTTTGTTCATACAAATCACTTTGCAATTAGATATTTGATGAATAAACCTATTACTAATGGCAGAGTTACAAGATGGCTTTTACTTTTTCAAGAATTCAACATTACTGTGTTAGATAGACCTGGAAAACAAAACACACTTGTTGATTTCTTGTCCAGGATTCAGAATATCAAATAAGACTCTCCGGTTGAGGATAAGTTTCCTGATGAATATCTATTTGTAGTAACTACTCAAACTCCTTGGTTTGCAGATATTGCTAACTACTAGGTTACAAGGAAGTTAACTTCACATTTATTTCCTAAAGAGAAAAGAAAGATTATTCAAAATAGTGCAAGATATTCATGGATCACTAACGAATTCAACATTACTTTGTTAGATATACCTGGAAAACAAAACAGAGTTGTTGATTTCTTGTCCAGGATTCAAAATATCAAATAAGACTCTCCGGTTGAGGATAAGTTTCCTGATGAATATCTATTTGTAGTAACTACTCAAACTCCTTGGTTTGCAGATATTGCTAACTACTTGTTTACAAGGAAGTTACCTTCAAATTTATTTCCTAGAGAGAAAAAAAAGATTATTCAAAATAGTGCAAGATATTCATGGATCATTAATGAATTGTATAAAACAGGGCCAGATCTTATGATCAGAAGGTGTGTCAAGGAAGATGAAATGTTTGATATTCTCAAAGCATGTCATGACGAGCCATGTGGTGGACACTTTGCTGACAAGAGGACAACCTATGAAATCCTTTCTTTAGGATATTATTGGCCATCCATCTTTGGAGATGCTAAAGAATATATCAAAAGGTGCGACGACTACCAAAGGGTAGGGAAACCTACTTCCTCAAATGAAATGCCATTACAACCTTAGGTACTTATTGAACCGTTTGAAAAATGGGCTTTATACTTTATTGGACCTATTAATCCTCCATCCAAGCAGAAAAAGTATATATTGGTATGCATTGATTATGTCACCAAATCGGTAGAAGCCAGAGCATTACTTTTTGCTAACGAAAAAAATGTAGTTAGTTTTCCTTTTGAGGATATTTTTACTCGCTTTGGTGTTCCAAGAAAAATTGTGACAAATCAGGGAACTCAATTCACATCCAAAATGATGGAGAGGCTTATGGAATAGTACAAGATCAAGCATAGGAAATCCACTCCCTATCATCCACAAGCAAATGGTCAAGTGGAGTTTACAAATAAAGTGATTGAAGGAATCCTCACCAAGACTATGCATCTACATAGAAGAGATTGGGTAGAAAGGCTTCTTGAAGCCTTGTGGGCCTATAGAACTAGATGGAGAAGCACAACATGACATACACCTTATGAACTTGTTTATTGAAAGCAAGTCCTGTTCCCCATTGAGTTCCAAGTCAAAACCTTCAAGATGGCAGTTCAGTTGGGGATGGATCTATTAGAAGCTCAAAAGCATAGATTGAAGCAGTTGAATGAACTTGATGAAATCAGACAAGAGGTTGTTCAAAGGACTGGTCTAGTTCAACAACAGAGAGTTAAGTGGCATGACAAGTACATCAAGGACAAAAGGTTTCCAGAGAGAGATTGGGCACTATTATTTGATTCAAAGTTTAAGGATTTTCAAGGAAAATTTCAAACTCATTGGCTTGGGCCATATGAGATTGAGAAATTTTCAGTAATAGAGCAGCAAGAATCAGAACAATAGATGAGAATCAAACTCCTCTCCTTGTGAATGGTCATAGGTTGAAAATTTATCAAAAACCAATCTCAAAGGAGGTGTTCATCAAGATATTTCAAAATAATTCTAAAATGAAGCTGGTGAAGAATAATCCTTCTTCTCCACCAACTTAGTCTTTGTTCTTTTCATCATATCTAAAAAAATAAAAAAAAATAAAAATTCTATAAGGATGAAAACCAATCACTGATTGGCATGCTTATATATAAAATATAGGGTGAAAATCAAAAGACTCTGACACCCTATATTTTACAAAAAAATGGTGACTCATTGTGCATTCTAAAAATTCATTGTTTTACTTCATTTCATTCTGTTTTACTTCTGCAAGTTTCACTCCACTCCACCACCATATTTCACTAATAAATTTTTCTTCTTCAACATTTCTTCCACCTCCATTTTTCATTTCCATTCTGTCATATTTTCATCCACACAGTCATCTCCATTTCATTCATTCATAAAGTCACATTTTATTCTTTGTTTTACATTCTGCAGCTGTTCTCATTCTGTAGTTGTTCTAGTTTCGTAGCTAATCCTATTCTGCAACCAATCTGACTCTGCAGTAAGAGTTTGATCATTAGTTCAAGAAAATGAAAAGGCCAATTCATAATAAATTTCATATGTAGGTATTGGAGAATAAAACAACTTTTGAAGACATATCAACATCTAAGCACCTGAAGAAGCAAACAACAAAAGGTTAGCAAGCGGAAAGGTATGGTTCTAGAGGTAAGAACAAAAACTTATTCAAATAGCAATATAAAACATAAGTTGTATAACTCGTATAATCACACTACTCCTTGACTTGTCATCATGCGATTTTATTACCATGATTATTCCACCATGCATTTCGACTTTAATGCCTAATGGTCTCATGATTTGATCTTCGTTTTTAACTCGTACTTCACTGTACTTCTCCAACACACCTATTTAATGGCTAAATACATGACATAACCCAATTGGACATGGCTCTTCACAACCTTATTGTTCCTTTATTACACCAAGTTCCTCGCTTATACTTTCATAGCCTTCTTATGTATACAAGCACTCGGATACATTGAACACACAATCATTCATTCTATTTTCGATTCTCTTTGTGTATAGTAGTACTCTGTCTTCCACACAGTTTATGTGTGCAGCCACTCCATTCCATACATCTTCTGCACTATTTCACGCATACAGTTTCCTTGTTTCATATACCTTATATGTTTTATCTCCTACTCATAATCGTTCTCCTTCCACATACTCTGTTATTTCATCCCCATAGCTATAACTATTTTTTCTTCCATATACCATTGCCGTATACATAGTCTTCTACACGTAGACAGTGAAGGAAATTTGAAGATAAGCAGAGAATAGGAGTGATGGGTCTCATCGTCAGAATAGAACCTATAGGAGTGAAATATATGGAAGGTTATCCTCAGTTGAAAGGGATGTTGAAGAAAGTTGGTTGGCTGAGTTTTATTGAAAAATTCGATGGTCATCATAAAGAAATCACCAAGTCATTTCCTAGATCGTTTGATGGGATGGATGTGGAGATTGGTGACATAAAGTTTACAGTGACTGAATCTTTTATTGTTGCAGCAACCGAGCTACCAAAGGTTGGAGAGAGGTGGTTAAAGAATAAAAAATTCCATGATGAAACTTGGAAAGTCATTCTCCAAAACCCAGGTATGGACACTTCAGTTTTTAATAGAGGAATTCCCATCTCTGCACTTAAGGGTAAATGGAGTAGCATGCTATTAATTTTACAAAAATTTATCACATGCGAGGGAAGATTTGGTTCCATGTATGTACACCTAATCCTCAATGGGTTAGTGTGGAAGCCAAATGGACAAAAGGAGTCCAAGAGACCTTGGGATGTGGAACCCAACGGTCACATACTATACTATAAATGTAAATCATTTGTTAATAAAAATTGTACTCTCATGATTTATTTTTCATATTTCTCTCACTCCCCATGTGTGTTTAACATGGTATTAGAGCGTATTCCAGCCCTGCATAATTATTTTGAGCCATTTGTTTTATGGCCCTTATGTGCAGATCATTTCAGGAATATTTTCTCAGCTAAATTTTAGCTGCAACCTATCATTTCTCTAGCGCCATTTTTGGCCTCCCTCTGCCATTCTAAATCTACTCAGTCATAATAATCTGTGACTTAAATTCTCTATTCTGAAATCTTATCAACCATATTTTAGCTGCGTTATCTGCGCCCACTAACCAATAGGGAATCCTGGCAGCAATGACTCATTATTCCCCTGCAACTCATTATTGTTCCACTGACCTGAGATTGAATCCACCAGTTGAGAGTGAATCCCCGTGATACCACCATTTTAGCACCTCGGATTTTGTTGTTTCCTCTCATTACGTTTTGCAAGAGCTCTTCAATTTTACAAATCTTTTGTCCGTCTTCAATTGGAGCCCCTGTTTCCTCATCAGTAATGGAAACTAGACACACAACCCTCCTATTATGAGTCCACACCTCAGCCTCCACAACGTTACAATCTAGGTCACTGAGAACCGCAAATATTTCAGATAGTAACCCTGGACGGTCTGCGCCTGTCAATTCAATCACTGTATGTCGATCGGTTTCTACCTCCAAGCCTGCTGATTTTCCAAATGAGGGCAGAATGCAAGAGTTCGTTTCCAGTGTCTTCTCAATGTATCCAATTACGCCTTCATCTATAAATTTGTTTCCATTTTCATCTGTGACATGGAAAACGTCCATGAACCATCTCCCAACAGAAGAAACATAAACCTTGTTGATATTAAGGTTCAAGTCTGTCAGCACTTGAACAGCCTCCAAGAGAATACCATACTTGTTTGCACTGTCCACCTTCACTAATCTTGTATTTTCACATACGATGTTATCAATGACAACCCTCATCATATTCATTCGTATTACAAGCTTCTCATATTCATTGTTCATGCCCAAAGAAGAACTCCAGTCCATTTCTGACAGAAAACCTGTGAGGAATTGATAATTTGGGCTTCTGTCAAAGTCTCCCTGGAATGTTGTTCGGTGCATTGATAAACCATGAACGTTGGTCATGGTATATTTGAACGTTGTCCGGTCATGGTATATTTGAATGCTGTTTAACATGGTATATTTGAATGTTGTTTGGTCATGGTATATTTGAACGTTGTTTAATCCTTTTCCCTTTTCGTCTCCCATATTGGTGCTAGTAGTAGCATTTCCTTCTCCCATTTCATCTCTCGTACTGGTACTGCTATGTATTGACTGTATTCAGATGTTGATGGCATTTGTTCAGTCCTTTTATTGCCGAAATCCATTAATATCATGAACGTTGAAGTTTTTTCTGGTCGATGGAATGGTGTCTGGTAAATATTTGTTTCTTCTTCCTTGTAGCATGGAAGGCAAGCTAATGCCACAGTCCTCACTGACTTGTTGGTTATTGGAATAGCGATTTTATCAGAGAAGGCGAGTTCGACTCTCGGCACGAGCGAAAGAAGATGAGGATTTTTATCATAAATTGAAAGATTTGTGTGATGGGTATTTGTGCATCAATCAATCCACAATGAAGAAGAACCATTACTTGTATTGAATTTGCTTCCATCAGTCTGAATGGAAGATGCATGGATTTGATAGATAAACTTTATGTTCAAAGTTATATAAACATATTCCATCATCTATCTACGAAATTTACTGTGATTGCTTGTGTCTTAAATACTTGTATGTGGAGGATGTAAGAACTACAGTTGGTACTATGTGACTATGGATTAATGTTCATCTGGGTGTTGTAAAGAGACCAGACTCTTTATGTTGCCATTCGCTACTTTGGCATCTTTATTTCCATTTCAAACTTGTTCTCTTCTAGGCATTGCAAGAAAACCTCCTGGTAAGCCTTTGTATTGTTCTTTGAACCCATCGCTGCCCGCTGAAAATATTTGTTATTTATACGGGAACAGAAGTAACAATTTGCAGAGTCCACCTATATTAACAATGAAGTTTAAATCTGCCATGGCACATTGAATTTTATGTGGGGCATTGGATATCAAAGTTTTTTTAATGATTTTTGGTGGCATTTCTCATCTTATACTGAAGACAAAGCGACTGAGAGCTTTTAATATCATTGGCACAAGAGGAATTTGTTTTCTGGTATGTGCGAGTCATGTGTCATATTAGCTGTTGGTGATTAATTAGTAGTCATATCAGCGGTTGGTGAATTTATGCTATGAAACCCTTGTAAATTGCAATATTGAGTTGGTTTGTATATGTGCATTGGTCATTTTAGTGTGGCTCCATATACCGTGCGTTGGTTGTTTTGCGCTATATCTGGTATTTGTATTTTGAAGACAGAGTATCATATGATGCATGAATTAACTACTGGGCATATGCGTATGTCTGAATAGTTTTTGGAGACCATCATTTTCACACCACAGCAAGCAATTTGTAGTTTATGAGATTATGTACAACTCTTTCTCTAGCGATCTGTAATCCCACAATTGCAGCTACTCCACATGCTATTATCAATAGTTACAAGAATGTATTAGCAGTTGCTATTTAAATTGACTATTCTTTTCCACTGGAAGAGAAAGTGAAGGAGTATTTGAAAGATCCAATTCAATTTAAAGTTGCTGCTTGTTCAATTTACTTGTTCCTATTGTGCAGTTTGGGCATAAATTTATGTGCAATAAACAAATTTGTTTTTCTCAACAGATTCTAATGAGAAGATTGCTTTAATTGTTGGGGTGATATCAACATTATATGCACCAGATTGTCTGCTATTTGTTGCAAGCATTGTGATTATTTAGGGTACATTTTCACTCCAAAACAAGTTTCTAGTGGTGCATTTCTATTGAGGAGAAATGGCTACAATTACTGAAGTATTAGAGTTCATGAAAACTCTTATACAATCCACTGTTGATGACACATTACAAATCAGCAAGGGCTCTCTCTCAAAAATTCAGACATGTCTACAATATGCACAAGAACATATTGAATTCTTGCAGCTTGAATCTCAACTACAGCACGAAGAATTACAACAGTGTAGTCATTATTCTGAACCTGTTTCTGTTTAGAAGATTGAAACAAACTCCCATAAACAGCAAGTCAATAATGTTATAGTTCATTCAGATTTACTACCCAATAAAGCAACGGTTTTACATGCAGATGCAGAAACTCAGTCTGCACTTCCCAAGCCCATCATCAGACCTTGGGAACAACTTGTCCACAACAAGCATAGAACTGGTCTTGGATATGACAAGGACTTGTCCTTTCATATTCCAGACTACGCCAAGCCCATTCAGTTTCAGAGTGCTGGATTCATTCATGACAATTCACTTGCTCTTCACGACAGTTCACCTGCTCCTCATGATAGTTCACCTCTAGCTGTCGCAGACTTTGCTCCTCTTTCACAACAACAACAGATTGTAAAATGCCAACACTGTGATCAAGTTGGCCATTTGAAAGATCACTATTTTGATCTTCATCCATGTAAGCACTGTCATAAAACTAGCCATTCTTCACACATGCTTCAAAAGCAAATGTCCTGCAAGAACAAAGATTCATCTTGGATGGATCGCTTCTTGGCAATGGGCATCAACAGCCAAGAAGATATTCTAAACACATGTCAGAACCTTCCAAAGTATTGAACAGTCTTGCATTTGAGTTTTGTATCTAACAGGGGGGGAAATGATGGTCATATACAAGCTTCAAAGCCTCATCAAGCAAGCCTGAGCCACAACCTGCCATACCAGATCCAGAGTTGTATCCAAAGACAAAGATGCCCCTAAGCATGCCATCAGTTGATAATCTGGGACACTTCCTCTAGCAAAAGACCTCAGCTTCTTGCTAGCTTCGGAAGAATTCCAGGAATGAAATTGAGGACACTTCCTCTAGCAGAAGACTCTAGCTTCTTTCTAGTTTTGGAAGAGTTCCAAGAATTGCATTAAGCATTCCAGAGTTGTTGGTCATCCTTAAACCATCATAGGGTGAGACTTCCCTTTTTAGGTTGAAGTTCTCCCTTTTATGCAAGGTGAGACCTCCCTTTCATGGTTGAAGGTTTCCCTCTTCAAAAGAATAGGAGCACTTCCTCTAGCAGAAGACTTCAGCTTCTTGCCAGTTTTGGAAGAGTTCTGGGAACTGCACTAAGCGTTCCAGTGTTGGTGGTCATCCTTAAACCACTGCCCTTTATACCAACAT
>APFE031706281.1:124029-171324 GCA_000404065.3 Pinus taeda
CACCTAATCCTCAATGGGTTAGTGTGGAAGCTGAATGGACAAAAGGAGTCCAAGAGACCTTGGGATGTGGAACCCAACCATATTGTATTATAAATGCAAATCATTTGTTAATAAAAATTGTACTCTCATGATTTATCTTTGATATTTCTCTCGCTCCCCATGTGTGTTTAACAAAATAATATTATTGATGAATTTTATTGAAAACGGAACCATCAATCTCCCATTTTTCCTCTTGAATAGTTTAAGGGGAATGGCCACTATTGTTCAGAAGAAGATGGAAGATATAGAAACTAATCTTTATCACCATGGTCTCATAAAAATTCTAGTTGAATATCAATTAAAGAGTGTAGGAGACACATGGGAGAACTTTTTGATCAGAAACATTTTCCAAGATGCGCCGGAATTACCTAAAGGAAGTACTGTGAAAAAGAGTAGGAGAAGGAAAACTAGTCTTACAATTCAAAACACTCCTACAACTTTAGCACAACAAAGTGAAGAAGAGCCCATCTCTGAAACATTAATAGAGATCAGAAAGCAGACAAAACGGAGGAGAAAGATGAAAGGAAAAAATGAGGAAATCCAGAAAAATACTCTTGAACCTTCATTAGAGGATGAACAATTACTTTCTAAGAGATTAGTCAACATCAACGATCAGTTCAAGAAAGAGAAGGAGAAGGGGAAAAGTAGACAAGTTATAGAGGAAGAAATCATAGGCTCACAAAGTTTGAGGAGAAATTCTAGACTCAAGGGCAGAATGAAGAAAGAAAAATCAAAAGAGGCTCAGTTCATAGATTTGGGAGAAGAAACTCCAACTCGGTCCCAAGATAACATCTCATTTGAGCAGAGCCCATAACACTCTCCTCAACAAAACTTTGAAAGAAGCCCAAAGAGAGTATTTCTAGGGATTGACCCAATTCAATAGCAGATTTATGATTATATTGAGTCATTGGAGCAAAAGAATACATCAATAGATCAAGGGACTTCATCCAACCCTGAGCAGCCAACTACATCACAAGAGACTTTGATTAGCTCACTTAAGAAGGAAATCTATGAGCTAGAGGTTTTAAATAGGTACATTCACAAGGAAAATGAAGCCCTAAAAGAACAAAACAAGCCGGATAAGATTATCCATGGTAATATGATGCTTCATTTGGGTCTGTGGCATAAGAAGAATAGAAAATTAAAGAGGAAAAACAAGAAGCTAAACCAGAAGCTAAATCGAGTTGTCATTAACCTCAAGTATAGATTTCTCATGAGGAAGCCTAGGATGGCAGTTGCAGCAAAAAGAAGCAAGAAGAGGTTGGTTGTTTTGGCTGAAGTCTCAGAGCAAACACAGTGGAAGGAGGGTGTTTACAATTTTGATTGCATGGGGACATGTAACAGTATCGCAGTGGGGGTATGTTGAGTTCCAAAACTTCCTCTCTCTTAAGCAAGTTTCTTATCCTTCTTCCTTTGCTTTTCCATGAAAAATGCATCCTTAATCATCAAAAGCCATTACACATTGCCTCAACGAGTATATTTTAGTGATTTACAAATTATATTTTTATGTTTGTTATTTGAATAGGTTTTTGTCTTTCAGCTACAAAATGCAGCCACATTCTGCAGCTAACCGGCTATTCCGCAGCCATCTCCATGCTTTTGTAGGATACAGGTGTCAAGAGAAGAAAAGGACCACATGGGTAGCTTGGAAAATGTCAGAGCATGGATTGTATCCTATCCATTTGGCCAAGATCAATGTGGAGGACTCTGGTCAAAGGGAAGTCAACTGAAGAAACCCATGGCAAGTAGGAATCTGTTTTGACATGATTCTCAGTGATGGATCCGAGGCAATCTCCTGAAGCCAAGGACCTCATCTGCCACCTGCACAAACAGAATCCAACAACCACTATTAGAAGATTTATGTTTCAACGCAATTAAATACAAGAATTCACACACATTACCTGTCTATGTGTTTTGCTACAGTTTTCTCTCTTCAAACAGTTGTATATTTTTCCTATAAATACCAGCGTGTAGAACGCAGAACAAGTTCAAGTTTTTGCTTATGTAATAGTTCAAATTTCCACTTTCTAGTGTGAAAAAATCAGTGCTCTATTTTAATATAAAAACTTTGTTTTCAATGGATACTTGAAGCGCTTGTGAAGTGTTGATTCCGTGTTCATAATCAGGGACCTTGCAGACGGCCCCTATGTGGTCAAAGGTACATGTTTTTTATTTCTGTTTTTCTTTTTTAGTTTAATTGTCAATTCACTGTGTTTTTTTAATCATGTTTAGAATCGTTTTCTAACTCTGTGTATCATGCAGCTTATGTCATTTTTCACTAACTCAAAGTAGTTGTATTCTAGCATATAATAGTCCTTTGGTTTTCTTAGCTTTTTAGTTTCTTAACTATAGCTTTAAGTTGATGGCAGTAGCATAAATTGAATTATTTCATATGTTGTTCCTTAGTTTCTAGATTTTAAATTAAGCTGTTCAATGCCATTTTCTTATTAGTGTAGTCACTCATGATATAAATGAATGTTTCCAAAAACCTTTCAGTTGAAGGTTAACAATAAAACTAAGTGGAGAAATGTTACATTTATGAATGGGTCTTTCATTACAATTGTTGTTCATTAGTTTTTGAGTTAAGCTGTTCAATGCCATTTTCTTATTAGTTTAGTAACTCACGATATAAATTGATATCTCCAAAAACCCTTTCAGTTGAATGTTAATCCTAAAACTAAGTGGTGAAATGTTTTATTTATGAATGAGTCTTTCCTTGCATTTTCATGTTTACTTTTCTTAGAATGATGAAGAATGAAATCTCTCAAATTGCTATCATAAGGAGGTAGTTCTCCCTGAATTATGTAGCAAAGTGACAACAATACTTCATTTAGCCTTGCTTTCAAAATAGAATAGTTGCAATTTCATTTTTAGTTTTTTACTTAGTTCAGTTGCAATTTCATCTTTAGTAGTTCATTAACCTTTAATTCTGCAAATAGATTAGATAGTAGAGGTAATCTTATTTCTAGTACTTCATTTTTGATTTATCATAGATAGCTGCCATCTCATTTCCTCATTTAAGCTTTGGTTTTGTAATTGAGTAGATAGTAGTTTTAAAAATTCCTTTCAGTTCATGTTTTGGAAACAATCATAATAGCAAGAAGAGAGGCTCTGTTTTCATTTTCTTTTTTAAAAAAATTTTACTTCCAAATTTGGCCTAAAAGCACTTTTAGTTCTCACTTCATTTCTCTATATTCTTAGCAGCAGTAGATTAAGATTCTGTAGATTACATTGCAGAACATTAGGAATCAAAAGAGAAAAACCCAAAACAAACATAAACTCAAAAATAGTGAGGTAAGAAAGGGTCATCTAGCACATATAGTGCACTACACTTCATCAGTTTACGATACTGGGATTGATAATTTATGTAGCAATTTAGGACACTAAATTGACTGAACATTTTGGTGCATTTCCGTGGAAGTGTAACTAGGTAGCCTTATCTCTTACATTCATAAAAATAAAAAATAAAAAACAACAAAACAAGACAATGACATGCATAGAGAAAGAGATTCTAGGGGTAGATTTATAGTTAGGGGCAGAAGTTCGATTTCTACAACTCCACCTACTCCAACAAGAGTTAGGAAAGACACACCTCCATCCCATACTCATACTCCCAGCCATAGGATTCTTGGAATTCAAGGGGCAGAAATTCAATCAGAAGATTCTCCTACATCATCCACCAAAATAGTCTTAGGAGAGAAGACCTTTTTCACTTCCACAAGGGAGCCTTTTGTAGTTGAACAATTAGGACTACCCAGTGAGGAATAAAAAGTTGGAACTCTCTCCCATAGTCCATTAATAGAAGAACCAGAGGAGGAAGGAATAACCGTGTAGGTTGAGCCTTATACTGACTCTAAAGAAACTATAATGGTAGAAGAAGAACAAGATGGAGAATTCACACTGTTTGGAGGAGGGGGTAGAGGAAGAGGTAGAGAAAACATTGGAGGAAGTAGAGGAAACAATGGAGGAGGTAGAGGAAATAGGGAAACAGATTACTCATTTGGATTCCCTATAGTAGATGACGAAACACATACCACAATGAAAAACATTTCACCATCTGTCCTCCCAAACTTTTATGGGTTGAAAAGTGAGGACCCTGAAACATTTTTGTTTGAGTTTGAAGTCTTGTGCAGAACCTATGACTATCTAGAAGACTCTCAAAAACTCAAATTGTTCACTTCAACACTAAAAGGGGCTGCTTTGAAATGGTTTATGGGGTTAGTCACTCAATCCATTAGAACTTGGAATGACATGAAACAAGAATTTTTGGATAGATACTTAGATTGTTGTATGCTTACCAATCATAAGGATGAGGTGTTCAAAATGATGCAAAAGGAAGATGAAAACTTAAAGGATTTGCTTGAGAGATTCAACTACAATTTGAAAAGAGCAAAAATGAACAATTTAGATGAAGAAACTTTGAAAGCTCTTTTGTTAAAGGCCATTAGAGATGAATGGATAGATATCCTTAACATGATGGGGAAGGGAGACATCTCTCAACTTCCATTGAGTGAGCTAGCAGAACTATGTGTTCACCTCTCAAGGGGGGAATCTAAAACTGGGAAAGGACTGAGAGATCCTTATCTTGTTAGAGCAAACAAATATGCAACCAGATCTATAAGTATGGTAGAAATTGGCAATATGCTTGATGAGTTTAAAATTGATATTTTAGGGAGCCTTAGTGAGCAGCTAGACACCCTCAAAATCCAAAACAATAAGAAAACAGAGGCTCATGCTTTAGCCATCTTTTGTCCAAAATGCAGAAAGAAACATGCTGTAAGGGAATGTCCTTTAGATGCAAAAATTGTAGAAACTTGTATGATTTGTTTAGAAAGTCATGAGACCAAGGATTGTCCTTCAATCCTGGGTCTTAAGGATGTCTTTCAAGAGGAAACAGTTGTCAAATCTCTTTGTTTTGTTGCAAGAAGACCTTGGCAGGGGCAAAAGAATCAAGGATTTAACAATCCAATGTATTTTCAGCCCCCACCAAATTGGAATTCTTGGCAGCAACCTTGGCCTCAACCTCAATCTCAACAATGGGCACAAGGGGTACAAAATCCTTATGGGAGATTTGCTCAATATTATCAATAACCTCCATCTTATCAGAGCTATCCTCCCCCACAAAATCAGCAGCAAAATCAGCAACCACAACTTCCAAATCAAATCCCTCACCTTTCATTTCTATTTCAACAACAACCTCCACAATAAAGTCAAAATCCTCAACTCTTACTTCCATTTGAACAAAAACCAAATCAACTACCAGCCCAACCATTGCCAAACCCCAATAATAAAAACCCTCAGAATGCTTACATGGTAGAAGGATAACAATTTCCTACTTACATGATTGGTCCTCTAGATCTTAATGATGTTCAAGTTAGATTTGGTAGGATATTAGAAAAGGAAAAACCTTCTATAGATATTCAAGAACAAGATGCTTCTGAGGAGGATTCTCTAAAAGTTAATAAAATTTTTAAGGGAACATCCCTACAAAAACAAGACATTCAAAAAGAAAAAAAAAAGAGTCAATAAACACAACTCCTATAATAAATATCCCCAAATTAGTATCCATGGAATAAATATGATGATTCTCTAGTTCAGCCTTACTACTCACCACATACTTCATCTAGACTTCACTGTAAAGTCTCCTTATTTCTCCAAAACCAGGGATGGATGCATAGGACATGTCCATTTCAATTGTACCACCCACTTTGACTGACCAAGAATGACAAAGTATCATTCTAAATCTTGGTGGAATATATGCCACTACCACATCCATCACAATGATCTTTGTCGGAATTTGAGTTAAATTTACAACCATGTCTTCGATCAACCCTAAACACTTAACCTTTCTTGAATCAAAGGAAAAAAAATCTTTATAAGGTCTACTAATATCAAGTCCTAGGTTTCCATAACAATATTTGGCATGAAGTTGTGGGATGCCCTTGAGTCTAGCATGGAATTATGCAAAACCATATCATGAATGTTAAAGATGATATAAAAGGGGGAAACATCTTCATTTACTTTAGTTATGTGAGGACCAAATAAAAATTTAGGTGAGTCTCTTGTATACTCAAAGAATCTTGAGCGTTGATGTTGAGTGTCTGATCAGTTGGTGACACCCTTACCATTTTCACAATTTATATTTTATATTGTATATTTGTTAAAAACTCAACAAAAGGAATTGGGATCTTAATCTTTCCTATTTCATTTTCCAAAACGAAAAAAGACTGAACTTTCTCCAAATATTTCACATTTCTTCTTGCCTTCATCAGTCTTATTAGGTGCATCCTTCTTTGAGTCAACCATTTTCTTGGGATGTTCTGCCTTCTTAGAATTAGCTTGTTTATGCTCAGCTATAGGTTTTACTGGAGGAGGTTTGGCAAGAACTATATTTTTTCCCATAAGATTATATTGTCTTTGAAAATCAGCAACCATATTATTGTAACCTTGTTGATATATCTCTGAGTCAAACATGATTTGGTTGTATTTTTCTTCTGAAAAATCAGTGTATTTATCATGCTTTTCTTTAGTAAAATAAGCCTCATTTTATTCATCATCAAAACAATTAATCTATTACTTCTTAGTTTCTTCAATAGTTTCCTCATTAACAAAATTATCTAGAAATGGAGTTCTTATTGTTTATTTCTCTTCAAAATTTCTCTGGCAAACCTAAGGTACAGGTGGCCTTCTAAAATTGGTATTTCAGACTTGGGGTTGAGGCTCAGCCCTGGGAGGGGTTAACTTATCAATCAATTTTTCCATTGTTTTTAACATGACACCAATTTTCTATCTGCTGAAGAACATGGTTTATCCTTAATTAGTTCGTTCCTATCAGTCCTCATTTTCTCCTTCTTGGCCAGAAAATTAGTTTCCACTCATTTAACATTATTTTGCACATCTTCCATTGTAGTAGGATTCCTTTCTCTTAACTAAAAATAAAACTCAACATCAAATGCCTCCGGATAATTAAGTAGAGCTAGGCCCAGAGGTGGCTTAATATTCGCTTGAATAGCATTATGAACTTTGTTAAATCTAGTTGAAAATTCATGCACTGTTTCACCTGGGCTTCTCTTCAAATTTTCATATTTGGTCAAGATCTGTAAAGGAATTTTCTTAACCTCTCATAATGCAAGGAAAAGATAGTCAAACTATTGAAAGCTTTCAATACCTCCTCTTGGTAGTCCTATGTACCACTTTTTTACCTCCCCGGAAATACTTTGTGCAAACAACCTCACAAGTTAACATCTTCATGACCTACCTCCTGCAAAACTATGAATTAATTAAATCTATCCAAGTGTTGTTGAGTTGTAATGGGTCCTAACCCATCAAACTAAAGTATATGCTGACCATAGTTTAGAGGAAGATCATGTAGTGGAGATGGGAAAGTGAGAGGGACATATCTAGCACCCATAATCACTTGAAATGAAGTTGAAGTAACAACAATACTAGGGATTTGAAATTCATATGAAAATGGGGTTGAAGCTAAAGTTGCTATAGTAGTAACTTATGAAATAGGGGTATGAAATATAACATATTTAAATGGAGAAGAAAATTTTGGAATAGAGAATAAAAAAGTAGCATACTTGGAAGTAGCTAACTAAATCTCATGAACTAAATGTTCTAATCTTACAAACTGAGGCCAAATCTCTTGGTCTTGTGGTAATAAACTTAATCCTTGAAAGACAAAACTTGGAATAGAAGTCATAAATTTTGTCTCATCAAATACAATATCTAAGAGATTAGTTTATGACTTTGACTGAAGCTAGATTTTCTCAAATTTTATATCAAATTGAATGTCTTCTATATATTTAACCTCATTAGGTAAAGATAAATATCTTCGCAAAATAATAGTACATGATTCTCTCGCTGATTGTTTCTTTATGAAAAAGTTCTCTGGACTTGATAAGATCTCTGGTGGATTAGGATCTGGATGGACCCTTGTATGAACCCTTCTATTAGCCAAAACTCCAAGTGGAGTCACCTTGAACTTCGAATAGTGGATTCACTAAGGAATATTAGACAACTAATCATGCTATCTAACTTTATCTTGGCCCTAAAAAATTAGATATGATTAGTAAAAAATATTTTGGGGAAGATGTACTTGTGTATCCCCAGTATGGTCACCAATATGGTTGCCAAGATGTTATATCTAAAAAATGTCCTATTGGCTACGAAAGAGAATTCCTAAGGTAAAATTTTCAGACAAGGCTTGTAGATTGAAGTTTAGACCCTTCAATCCAAAGAGGGCTCTCTCTCACAACCTAATCACTAAGCTTAGAAATTGGTTGTATCTTTAAACAATGGCTAGATCCTCACTTGAGTTATCTTTAAATATGGTTAGTTTTGGATGAAGAAACTAATCTACTGGGAAATGGGGTCAATAAACTAGGTTTTAGATTCAATTACCGATACATTGGCTACAAGATCAATATGGAAAGAGGTAGGGTAGATAACAAACTGTAGAACTATCATAATAACATTTGAGATGGTAGTAGAATAAAGAGACAATAATCCCCTACAACATGACATGAATCATGAATCATGATAGCTTTAGAAGAAAGAGTGAAAATTTAAAGACATGTGCAACAAGTCATAATAATAATGAATTCTATCACATTTCCTCTATTTAAACATCAAAATTAAAACCATAAATGGATATTACATAGAAAAGGAAAATTGTCACTGAAGAAACCCAAACTAAGTACACCATCACAAGAATCTTTATATCATTGATCATAATCTTCTAGTCTTGGAACTTGTTAAAATCATGTAATTTGATAAACACACAACAAAAATACCTATTTTGTTTAAGAATCCAACCTTTTTCCCTTCTTTTTGATATATTATATAGGAAAATTGCTTAAAACTTTAAGATCCATAATGTCTAGAAATATAATTGTCAAATATTACAATATCTCATAATATATTTTACAAAATATAATTTAAATCCTTTTTTTCTAACTATTCAAACTTCAACTTGACATGTCAACAAAAATAAAGCATTTGTGATAAACATGGTACGAGATATCTGTTTCTTTTCTGGAAAGGATGATGAGTCACATAGATAGAATCTGAGATCTGAAACTATTCACTAGTTTTTAGGATCAAGCACAATCGTGGCCATACGTAGATATCCCTATAACTATCTATGAGATACAATGAACTTGCAAGATCTCCTCAAGTCATGCAAATGATTTTACACCTGTCTCATTATCCTAAGGCATCTACTTCTTGTTAAATATGCGACCAAAACTATAGGAATGTATCTGCATGCTTACAATCCACAAAGAAATTGTATAATTTCTTCCTTTGGCCCTAGATTATGCTAGCTTGACTGTAAAAAAGATGCAGCAAAGTATCATGAACTATTTAAGTCAAAATTAGGGTTTTACAACAAAAATCGAATTCCTTGATTTTTGGATCAATATACTGCTTCACCAAATATGCAGACTTGCTCATTCTTCCATGACTTTAGGATCTTTAGAAAGCATTTTCAACTTGTTTTGACTTGCCTTTGACCTTGTAACCTTTTTTCCACTCTCTTGAATGCTTTTGCTAGCTGTTAGGGTTTCCATTTCCTTTCCTTTTGTTGACTTTATTTTTATATTGCTTCCATATTTCTTCTTACCCTTTGAAGACTCTATATCCTCTTCTTTATCAATAATTATTGGTTCTTTCATCCTATGATTTATTTTTTCTTTAAATTCTAACCTCAACTTATTGGTAGGTGGAGTATCAGGTTTTCTAAAGTAGTGAACCCTATGCTTTATTTCTCTGCGAGTATCCTCTATCTCATTGCTTAAATATTTTCCCTTTTGGTCTTTTGTTGCTATATGCTTTGATTTCTCATCTTATTGTACTATTTTGTGTGGACCTTGGGTATTTATTTCGTAAACCCTAATATCTAGTTCACTTACAGGGTTTTCTGCAGGCTCTTCCACAGGGATTTGATGACTAGATTCAACCTTTGCTTATGGAACTAGGGTTTTGACAATGGTTTTAGCTTTAATATTTTTCTACTTTCTAGGTGCAGGGTTCCTCAAGGTCCTTTGTCTCAAATACTCTACATTTTTATTCAATTCATGTGTGTATACCATTTTAATTAAACCATGATGGCATATATCACGAGATAATAACTCAGTTATGGTTGTGGCCTCAATGGTGATCTTGAGAAAAAATTGATGTAAAAAATAGGGTAGACTCCTCTTGCTAAACCCATCTAAGTGACATAAAAATATCATGCGATATAAATACACTTTGAATTACCTAACTTCACAAGTAAATAATAATTGCACAATTCTTAGACAATTTGTCCATTCATGTTTCAGCATAATCTGAGGAATTCTAATCCTCCAATTAGGGTTTTGAGTATTTTCCTTTAAGAAGAAATTCAAATCTATGGCCTGTAACATCTGCTTTTTGAACCACTTTTCACCTTCAGTAGGTAACCCTGTAGCTTTTGCAATAGATTCCTCAGTGACCATAAAATGTAAATATCTAACTATTTTTGTGCTACCATCGAAGGAATTAATAATATCATGACACTAACTCAAATTGTATCCATTAAATCAATGAAAAATGGGCTCCCATCTTGTGTTGGTAAAGTTTGGCATTATTTCTTCATAATCCTGAAACCACTCCATGCCAATTACGTTCATATTGTTTAACATGGTCAAAATTTCCCATTTCTCAACTGTGACTACACCCAACCATTGGTCACACACTATAAAATCTACTAGAAACTCTCTTGTGTGCTACAAACTAGTCACTTGGAAACACTGGAAATGATTTTTTTACAAATAACTACAATTTTTAAGATTTAGCTTTAAAACCCTCCTATAACTTGGAAACCCCTTCAAATGTTACATCAGGCTTCAACATGGGTTAAATTACTTTCAAGTAGGGCTTGGGCATTTGAAATTGTAGAAAATGTGGTTTAAAAACTTCCTTTTTTACATTTCATGTAGGCACTACGAAAATAGTTCCTCGCACCAACTGTCTTGGTTTGACAGGTTCCAATTTGTTGCAAAACTTAGGAAAAAATTAGATATAACAATAAAAAATCCCTTTTAAAATGCTTATAAGCCTTATGCCACCCTTCCATACAAAATTTTTAACATAGCTCAAGTCTTAACCCTTCACTTTTTCTAAATGTAGTCAACTGATCATCAAAAAATTTGGTCCCTTTGGGAGGGTATAAATTCAGTGCTAATAGATTGAATATTAAATTTTTTCCTTTCACTATAACACACGGGTGGAAAATCCGATGGAGGAATCTGACAGAATGTATAAAATTGGAAAGATTGTCGGAAGTCAAATGTATTTTGTTTTTTAAGATCCCAACAGTCATTGAATATCTGATGGGAGTTCCTTTACCATCCAATTTCCAATGAATGTGAGGGATGTTTGTTTAAGCGACCAATTCCACCATAGTGACTTTTTTCCATTGGACAACATTCATATTGGACCCTTTACATTGGTTTAACTAATTATAAAATATAAAGATTATATTTACAATTGTTTATATATTTTCTAATATATCTATATTCTTAATACCAATTATTATAATACTATATAATTATAATATAAACTATATAGAAAAATTATATGTGTGTGTGTATGCCTAAATATAATATAGCTTCGACATAGCTGTTATATTACTTGTGATTGTTTTGAATGGTTGTAGGCCTATTTTGAGGTTAACTTTTGAAGAAAATCATCACTGAGATTTTGGTGAGGAAAAATCTCACATAACATTCCTCAGGGAGACCAAGGAGACTTGGAATTGACATCAGGTTCTTCAGAGGATCGAAAATGTTATGTCCCTTGTAAAAAATACAAAGTATTTGTTATGTGGAATCTACAAATGTGGAAAAAAGAATCTTCCCTAGACTTAGTGGACTCGTCTAGAACAATAGACAACAAACAATATAAAGTTTTCCTTAGAGAAATTGAAGAATGGAAAGATGCTTACTTGGAATTCTCCGCAATATTTTCTCTCTTCTCAGTTTGTAAGCTCCAATCATAGCTATGATTTCTATAATTAGAACCTGCACATAGAATCAACACAAAAAGATCTACGACATCTATGTAGCATAATCCAGTTAATCTATTCAATGGATCAACAAGGCATTGAAATACATGAATGTAAACATAACATAACACATATAGGAAAAAATGTACTCTTTGTATTAATAGAAAAGGAGAGAGTTTACAGCCAAGAAAAGTGTTGATATTGTAGATATCTCCCCAAGTTGACTAGTCCTTCCTTGTCAGATAACACACCTCAATGTATAAATTCCTTGTAGATTCAAAACTGCTAATGTAATGTACTAAAACAAAATACTTGAATCTACTCTACCCATCAGCAGAAACAATTAAACGATCAAGAAATCACAACATAAACATGAGACAAGATTCAATCACATATGTTGAGAGATTTATCTAGGGGAAAGCAACTTCTCAAAACCCCTTCCTATCTGTATTGCATTAATCACAAAATATAGAAGAAATACAATGCTTACTCAAGCCTGAGAAACCTCTGCACTAGTATAATCTATCTCACTACTTCACAAACTAGCGATGGTCAATATTTAACCAAATTCCTATCTGCCCATGTCCCTATTTCACTACATTGTTCCTCAAGGAATTAGGCCCCTATTAATTAGGGAAATTCCCAATCCATAATTGTGCAATCCTTATAGACCCTTCTCTAACCACATGCACCACCTGTATAATTTGGACTTTTCTATAGCTGATAGTATACTTCCCTTGAACTGTAATCTCAACTGGGTAACTCATGTTACTACATGCATCAATTATTCTAGGCTAATTGATGAGTTAACTGTTTGATCACAAGTTAAGATGCCCCAATACGAGACCTTCCACTAGTTCTTAATCAATTAGAACTAGTTAAACTCACAATAACTCAAATTAATTGTAACAGAGTGCTAGTACTTAGCAATCAATCATAACTAAACCTAACTCAAGTGTCTCCAACTTGAATTAACTAATTTAAATGAGTGGTAAGTTCCATATCACTTCAGTTAAATTCCCCCAAGTATTTTACTAAAATTGGAATTCAAATTTCTCTTAATTTAATCAAGGGAAAAATAAATTAGGAATTTATTACTTCATTTTCAATACTCCCTCTCGTCAAGAAATGGATTATCCACTACCCTGATCCTACCTCTATGGAACTTGAATTTATTCTTGAAAAATCCTTTGTCAAAATATTTGCATCTTGTTCCTCTATAGGAATATACTCCAACAACATGATCCTCCTTTGCACACAATCTCATAGATGGTGATGTCGGATGTCGATATGCTTGGATCAGTAATGAAATACTGGATTTTCATAGAGTTTGATACAACTCTAATTGTCACAGTAAATCACAGTAGGATCCATCATATAACCAAATAACCCAACATAAATATTTATCATCTAGATAGCCTCACATGCTTCTTGACTTGCAGCCATGTATTGTGCCTCTGCTAAGTTGAGTGCAACAGATCTCTTCTTCTTGTTGTACCAAGAAATCGTTGTTGACCCAACAATGAAAATCCCCCCTGAAGTTATCTTCCTATATGATGGACTCCTTGCAAAATATTCATCTGTGGAGCCTTATAACTTTACTCCCTCTTTCCACCTGTACCAAAGACCAAACTAAGTGGTGCCTGTAGGGAATATCTCAACACATGCTTTACTACCTTCCAATACAATTTGGCTAGCTTAACCATAGATTGAATATGATGGTTAACTACAAAAAACATGTTCGGTCATGTGTTCACCAAATACATAAGTGAACCCACAACATTCCTCTAACTAGGAGTCTCCACTACTCCTAAAGTAGCATCTTCCTTCCTCGAATTCCTTGCTAGAGGAGTCTCCATGGATTTGCTACTCTCCATGTGGAACTTCTTCAGTATCTCATTGGAATACCTTCCCTGAGAGACAAAAATATTCCCATCTCCTTTCCATACTTACATATCGAGGAAATAATGCATGAGCCCCAGGTCCTTCATCTTTAATTCTCTTGCAAAATCCTCTTTGCAAGACTTGAGCAACTTCTCATCACTGATTAAAATTAAATCATCGACACATAATAATACAATCAATAATTTACCTTCAACAACGATATGGTAAAGTTTTGGATATACTTCACTTTTGGTGAATTCCAACCCGATAAGATAGATGTTGATCCTGGTGTACCAAGCTATTGTAGTGGCTACAACCACCCTCCAAAATTTTGCCTTAGCCTGTTTTTGAGCCTCCCTACCAACCTTTGCAACATATTACCTTGCTTCATTAAGTCCTTAAGTTTCAGCATCTTTCTTGCTCAAAGGCAGCCTGTCGATCACAATTTGATATTTTCCCTTCGCAGGCTACTCACCTAGACATGGTCCAGCTACAGGCTGAGCAACTTCCCAGTGAAATTTGCACATTTTTGGAGGGAAACCATCCATTCCCTCTCGGAATTGCGCAATTCCATATAACATCTTGTTGGGCTCTAGGATTGTACAATCCTGCCAGCCAACCCTCCCAGTAGGAATTGCATAATTTTTCCCATCAACAGGCAGTTTAGCCCAGGATTTGTGCAAATCTAGGTAGCAGTCAATTGTTGGGCCGAGAAATTGCACAATACCCTTTGGCAGTCAGCCTAGCTTACAGTCAGAAATGCACATTTTTCTCTTGCAGTCACTTGCATGTGTTGCTGAATTGACTGGTTCCCTCTAGGACTGAGCAAAACAAACTTGCATGCATAGTGTTATCTCAAAATCAGACCCTGGAAGGCTGCAGACCAGGAAGACCTCAAGTAACTATTTCAAACCTACTTTAGGCTGAGGCTTAGCCTCCTCAACCTGAGAGGGCTTTCTCAAAAGGGTTAATGATTTTGATTATAGTTAAGATGGCTAACTCTTGTGAAACAAATGTAAAAATATCAATGGTGGAAACACATTTAGCAACTATCCATTGGGCTTATGGAGTCAACATCATTTCAGTATACAATGGTATTAACCTTACATAGAAGTCAGGGCATTCAGCATTTAACATATTCAGAACATACCAACTCAAATAGGACCACACAGTCTATGAATGTATACAGGAAGTTAGAGCACCTTAAGTGAATTCTAAGTGATTACACATTCATACCACTGCAAATATTAGGAAAAGAAAAATACCACATATTCTGAACATCAAATCCCTCATGAATCCTGAGAAGCAAAGCCAAACTTGTATTACCAAAACAGAGTATTACATAAGCCAGATATCAGAGTTTTTTCATAAAATTTCCAACCCCTAGTACATTTCTCTTTCTCTTATTTATAGAGCTCATCTACCTGATTGAGATTCCTCCTCAAGCATGAGGGGAACTCGAAATCTACTTCTAATGACACCTAATCAACTTTTAACTGCCTATTAAATATAACAAACTTCAACTAGACTTTTCAGAGATCTAAATCAAGTAGGATTCTAACACCATGTTATGCTAATAATAGCCTTGGTTACAATGATTCTCATTCTTTGACATCTGGTTCCTTTTCAGTTTGGCTATGGTGGGTGTTCAATGCTCCACGCTGGTCTTCTATGCCATATCCTCTCCACTGTCCTGAAATATAGGAAACTACCCTTGCTCATCGGACTTTATAACTTTCGAATCCACAGAAGCAGGTCCTTCATCTTTAGTTTTCCAAAATGTGACAGATGGCCACGTTTTTGATGTGCTGTCCACCTCCTTTATATTCAAAAGCAAAACTCTTTTAAGCTATCTTTACATATTTTGAACCGTGGTAAAGGTGTTCACTTTATGACAAAAATTTTAGAAGTTGGCCGAAAATCCATACTTTTTCCACTTGTCTTGACTTGGTTGAATCTCAATAGCTTCAAATGATGCTGTGCATACCTTGTAGACGTTCACCTTTCAAAATTCCTGTTGATATTCAAAACCGGTTGATTTAAATTGGACTTGTTTAGCTTCAGCAGTTTCGTAGCGCACTACGAAACTGCTGAGCTTTAATCATCACCTTCAGCAGTTTCGTAGCATGCTACGAGACTGCTGAGTTGCTTCAAAAATCATAGTCTCAACCCAAAACTTTACTTATTTGAGCACTTTGCTATCAAAAACTTCTCTCAAATGTTCCAAGACCTTTCAAAACTGAATGTAAACTCAGGATTCTTCAAGAAAGATGACACTAAGAAAAATCATCAAAATTCAAAACATAGCCTTACTTGAAATGGAATTTCATTAAGAATATTCCTTCAGTTGGCTTAACTGTACCTTTAAGTCTTCAATTTGTTTCTTCATAACCTTGTTCCCAGCTCTTAATTGCATATTAATCATTCTGATGAATTTTGCTTCTTTAATTGTCGGTACTGTCCACGTATGGAATTGAGTATCATAGTCAACCACCTATGAAGTTGTTTTCTCTTCCCACAAGGTTTTAATTCTGTAATAATTAGCTTGTATGATGGCATGTTTTCTGGCGGCTTTCTTCAGTCTGGAAATCTCAAGGTTGGCAGATTCTAATCTCCTTTTCAAATCTTCCACACTATCTTCTTTATGAGTGGCAACTATTTTTCCTTTGTCTTTTCTTTCATGAGATTGTATCTCCTCCCCTCTTTCATATGTCCTTGGCAGTACCTCCTGTACTTGCTTAAACTTCCTTGTTATGGGTCTCCTGGGCTTGAAAACAAATTGTTCAACTTTCTCATCAAACTTGAGTTTCTTTGAAGCCTTAGCTTTCTTTGTCTTCTCTTTTCCTGGCTGCATCAAATCATCTTGAACTAGTGGGGACTCTTCAAATTCAATTGCCTGCAATAAATCATTTAAATTTCCTTTCGAAAAAGGACTCTCCTCAATGGCTACTGACTTACACTTTTCTTTAGCCACCTGGCTCCTCGTTCTTTTTCTTTGAACTACTCTATCCATGCTTGATTCATGTGCAGTCTCTTTGACCTGAGCCTTTTCTTTAATTGACTACTGAGGGGTATCTTGAATGGTCAGTGACTTTGTAGACTCTCTAACTTGTTTCCTTGCTTTTAATTTTGAAAACCTTTTTGCTCTTGTTTCTGTTTGAAGACCTACTGTTGAAAGATCCTTTGCAGCTAGGGGGCTGAGACCAGTCTGGCTTTTGAAACCAGCCATGAAAATAATGTATTCCAGTCTTTGCCTACCTTTTGAAGTTCATGAAAAACAAGTAGCTTAATCAATCCATGGTGAAACAAAGAAGTTTCACAAGCCTCCTTTCTCAATTGTACTTTGTCACACATTTTACTCAAACTGCAGAATAAATAAAAAGGTAGATCAATAGAAGCCTTCCCTGTAAAATGCAAAAGGAGTTTGAAATGGTACGAATACACCTTGTTATATCTTCCTTCACAGGTCAGGTATTTATGAATACAGGTGAGCAAATGTGCATAGGACTCTTTAACATAGCTCCTAGGAACATACTTGCTCAAATCCGAGTTAACGAATTCCTTCTTTAAAAACTCTTCGCATGGGTTCATGTCAAATTTGAAGTTCTTGAACCAATTCTCTTGCCCTCGTGGAATTTCGGCCATTGTGGATATCATCTCTGGCGAGACCTGCAATTCCATCATTCCCACTTTTGAATTTAATCCTTAAAATTTAGTGCAAATTCTTTAGTCACCTGTGCATGACCACCTTGTAATTTCCTGCAAAAATTCCAACATCTAGCTTTTTTGAATGCTTTCTCCACATCTTTGTTCTTCAATGTTATATCCAAACCTTCAGGCTCATTTCTCAGACATTTGCCTGATTTGTGTTCTTTCTTCTCTGTTGATCCCTCAATGAAAATATAATGACCAGTAAGCAGGGAATGTTAGCTCTGTTCAGATTGTGAACTCTGCCTATTTTGAAACTCTGCCTGACCTGATTTACTGCCTCGCTTGATTTGCTGCCTTGCTTGATTTAAATTTTATTTCAAATTGAAATCTTGCCAATTATGATTTTTTTTTTAAATTGCAATCTTGCAGATTTTCTACTCATGCAAGGCTTACAATCATTATTAAAAATGGTACATAGGTGGCTTTTCTTGGAACTTGTATTCTGTGTGTATCAACGAATCTAATGGTTGTGATAATGGAGATGAGTGGTGGGACGTGATAAGTGGGGTACATGAACTGATAAAGGATGACGCAACCATGGATTTACTTAACGGATTTGACATTTGGGAAAGATTCACTACGGAATGCACGAATCTTTGATTTCGTAGCGCGGTTAGTTTAAATTTTGAATGATGCGCTGCGAAATCACCTAATGAGATATTTGCGCTGCGAAAACACTTTTAAAAAAAAATTACATGCGCTACGAAATTACCTAAAAGGCTTTATGGTAGATAACAAAGTAACACATGACTATGAAATCAGTGGTGAATGAGGGTGACCAATGGTAGATAAGAATACACTTGACTCATGACCTCCTAAGACTTCAAACTTTAAGGAAAAATGAAGTCAACTTAGACTAACACTGACCTTTGTCATCGGGCTAGGATGAGAAATTTTAGCATCAGATTTCTTAAGTGATAACACATAGGCTACTTCTCCCAAGGCAGCATGCAAAGTCATCCCTTGATCCAGGGATTTATGTTTAGAAGTTGGAGATTACATGTAAGGAGTAATTCCGAAACCTCCCTCCAAGTGTCACTTCCTCCTAGATCTGTGGCACGAGCATCATAACCTCGATGTTATCAAAACTCATCAACCAGATGTTGCAGAGATCATTCTTCACATCAACCTTGTAGCTTTGACATCCCACATCACATCTAGGAGCAGTTGGCACATTCAGCTTAGCTGTTTTGGGGTAAGCTCACTTCCCATGCCTTGTGTTGCATTTCTGTCACTTTTAGTGTATTCACTTGTGTGAGTGTTGTTTACTTGATTTCTTTGAATGCATGTTGTCGCTTAGATATATTCTATCTTTTCCTAGATCTGTTTCAATTTTCATTGCTATCTCAGTGTTGTCGCATGCATGATATTGTTTTGCACGGATGTTCGCCCAACCGGCGAATGGCCTCACCCACATACATGTTGATCTATTTGCTCAACCCTCCATTCATGTTTTTCATGCACTGTTTATCACTTCTGCTATCACTTAGTGTCACCATGCATTTCATCGACTTACTTTCTTTCAGTTTCCCTTCGGTGAGTCAGGCCAACCTTGGCTCAATCTCTGCCTTCACCAAGGCTGCATTGCACAATCTAGAGAACAAAGGCTCACCTTCCTCTCTAGATTTGTGCAATCTATCCCAGAACTAGCCTCCTAGACTTAATTACACATTTCTAGAGGTCAGTGGCTGCTTGGCCTAAAAATTTGTGCAAATTTGTCCCTGGGCTAGCAGTGTTTCCTAGCTGGAATCACGCATTCTACAATTCCAGAAGCCAACTGCCCAACTGAATTGTGCATTTTGCAGTTATAGTAGTTAGTTAGTCTCCAAATAGCCCAAACTATGCCTTGTGTAGTCTTCACAGTTGGTCTCCCAACCTCGTGGCCGAAATTGCGCAACCTTCACGATCATTCACCCAGGTATGTTGCAGGCCAGTTCTCATGTTCATTTTTGTTTTCAACTGACAGATTTATTTCTATGATTGTTTCCATGTATCCAGGTATCACAGGTGTTCATCTGCCCCTTAGCAATATAGCTACAATGGTTTCTAAGAGAGTAGAGATGAAGACACCGTTCATAGCACACTTGGGGATGTAGTTGATCAAGTGTCCGCGGGTGTACCTACTCATGAAGACATCTAGTTGTTCATGAACAAGGACATCAAGGAGCAGCGTCACAACTAGTAGCGTCATGAACAATAGTTGAAGGCAACATGTCGAATGCAGGGAACACACCAAATACAATGAACTTAGTGGATACAAGAGGAAGGTTGTTGAAAACATAGAGGCGAAGAAAAGTTGCAGGATCAAGTAGATTACTGATAATGAAAGCACCTTTGGAGACTCAAACTATGAAGTGACGACGCGACAAGAATATTGCATGAAGGCAAAAGATGGAATAAAGAAGGAGTTGCATGTGTTGAAGCAGCAAGCCAGGAAGAACATGAAGCTACACAGATAGACTAATGAGTTGCAACAGGAACATGAACAACAGTGGGCGCAACATGCACTCGTGGATGAAATTGTGCTAGTACAAGTTAAGCATCCATCCCAATAGCTAACACAGAGCAAACATGGTGAGCAGTCTTGTTGATCACATGCAAAGGATCCAATAGCATGCATGTCATTGAGCGCACACATGCAATCCAACCCATTCAACACACACACTATGGCGAAGACAAGAAGAAAGTCCAACTGGAACTAAACATGCACTTCAAAAAGTTGATGCACGTGACCACCAACACACACTTGAAGATCAGCACGAACATCATGAATTAGTGTGTTTCTGGTTCATCCATACCTAAGAAGAACATGCACATGTTAGCAGACGAGTTGGATTAAGGGGTCGAACCAATTCACTGGTTTCAACGGAGGCAAGAGTTCGCTTCAGCAAGATGTCACCATGAGGTACATGCACACCATCACGGATGACCAAGCTTGGCATCAACTCACCAGCTTCACCATCACAAGCATGTCAAAGAGTTGGTCTCACCACAATGGGCCAAGTGTTAGTGATGTCTTGCAAGGCTTGCTCAAGTCATGTTTTCTCACATGAGTACATGTGCATTGTAATTTTGAGTGATGTCAAGTGTAAGTCGAGCATCAACAGTTGGATGTGATAGTCATAGAGTAGGTGAATAGTCATGAGGGTAGTTGAATTGTCACAAAGGGGAATGTCAAGGGTCACCCCACCCTTTGCTATAAATAGTCCGTCACAACTCATTGTATAGGATTTTGGTCAGCCAAGCTTCTACTAAGACTATCTTGAAGAAGGCTTAGACAATATTGTAACGCGCCTTGGCTTCTCCACTACACAGAGCTAGTACAACTCTTTGGAGGAGCAGGCGGATGTGGCTGTAACATTATACTGATAGGGCTAGTAGGTTTACATGGTGTATTGTATGATTGTGACTTACACTTCTTTATATAATAAAAGCCAACACATTTTCATGCATATGTTGTTATTGTAGTTGGACTGGTCTAGTTGCCTTAATGATATATTTTGTTTAACATACGTATTCATTCATGAATTGATTCACATGCAATTATATGAATCTTGTTGTTAATGTGTTGCATATGTTATTAATGTTGTCATCGTCCATGTCGACTTCTCTACCAGACATCAAACATACCTTCCTCATGAACCTGGTCATATCAACCATCACACTCATCTTGAACTGATCCATGAGTGTTGTTTGTGTTAGCTTACCTTATATGTTGGGATTGCCGCATCCCTGTCGACTACTCTGCAGGAATTTGTGCACGTCCTTTGTGTTGTGTGTTCCTAGCAGAGTTGGGACTGATCTCTTTCAACATGGAACTCACCTTCGACTTCCTCCTCTTTTGAAGTGTTGGAACCTCTCATACTCATTCCCTGACTCATTGCATCAGTCGCACCCTTGCTACTGATAGAGTTATCTTACTTGCCTTTATGCGACATCGTGGTCAAGGCATTACCTTACAACCCACTGCTGGGACTCCTACACCAAATGGTCTGAGCTCTAATTGGGATTTCTTACTAGGGAGATCCCCTTGACATGTTAGCGGGTCCAACACCATGAACATTTCTGGCGCTAGAAGGAGGGCCTGATGACAAGCAATGTCCTCTCATCTAGTTTTGAAACTTTGCATATCTTTCATGGAATCTTGCATTCTTCTTCCCCAGAGGCATTTTTTGAATCATGAAGATGTCTCCATCTCAGAGAAGCTTATCAATCTCTTCTCCACTCACATGTATGATGGTAAGGGAGAAGTGGCTTGGCTTGAGTACTTACATAACTTTCTTTCCATGATTTATGAGGAAGATGAGTTCATTGATGAACAGGCCGGTCTACTGCTTCCATTCACACTTCACGAATCCCCATTTCGTTGTGGGCTTAGCCTACTGGCTGACACCATGAACTCATGTAAGCACTTCTGTGACCTTATTGAAGACATGTTCCATCATTTTGATCCAGACCATATTGACCAGAAACTATTACAACAATGGAGGGCTCCGCATGAATCCGTTATTGATTTTTGGCATCGCTTTTGTGACTAATACTTTGAAGCTCCAAAGAGCCAGATGAAGTTCACTTATCTCTGGGACTGGTTCGAGTACTGCTTTAAGAAATCTGCCTATCCCAAGAGAAAGCTTGATGTCAAACCTCGCTCAACCTTCTTCGTTGATGGAACTGCACAATCCCATGCAGAAGCAGGCACTATCTCAACAAACTATCCACCTCCCTTTCATTCAAAAGTTCCACCATCGCCCAATGATGATGAGGATCACGTTTTCACATTTGTTCATTCTTCACACCCTCCCAACATCACTCCACTCAATTTTCACGCAGAATTGGTTGTTATTCCTTCGAGTTCCCATATGCATTCTTTTCTTCGACCTTCGTCTTCACACCCAGGTGTTCCACCGGATGATGTTGTCTTACATTCATCCATTCCGGACTCTTCACTTGTTGTGAATGAGGAACAACCCACTGATGGAGTTGGTATTACACAACCAACATGCACTGTCATTCATGAAGAGTATGAGTGGGAGCTTGAACATCAACACTCAACAAAGGATGATTCCCCTTCGTCTGAGCCCCCTTCATTCCTTCCTAGCTTCTTTGGTGAGCCTGCCATCCATGATTACATATGTGTGTCTTCATCTACAGATGCACCCATTGTTGATCACTCGCAAATATCACCTGATGCTAGTCCATCATTCGACAACAGAGAGGATAAGTTATTCATTGAATATCCACTTGATCCTTCATTTGTCTTTTCTAGAAACACAGAGGATGAGCTCGTTCTCTTTTCATCTACCCCTCTATTTGATTCATCTGATCATGAGGATGTAAAAGAATTAATTTATTTTTCTAATCGTGGCAGTCGTGATCCATTTACTTCCATTTTTTTATCATGATCATGAATCTATCATAGTTGATATTTCGAAGCCATTGGTTTATGATGATCTACCTAATGATGAAGTTGAGACACCCAAGACTGTCAAGGCACTTCAGCCAGAGCTAATAGCTACGTCAAGCCCTAACTCTCTTGGGGTCAGTCTCACTTCCAATCATGAAACTATGCAATCACCCAAGTCTCTTCATCACACATCTGTATGCATTGAAGATCCATCTCACACACAGATCACACTTCCTCCACTCGAACTGCACGATCCCATTACTCATGCATTGGAGGAGTCTTACATTGTAAGCACTCATGTGCAATGCAAGTTATATTTGTTTCTTTCATTTCCTTACATATCTCAGTCAAGAGTGTGCTTGTGCTTCAAAGTTGCACGTAATGTCACACAACACCATGATAAGTCCACAGATTGTCCGTCATGCACATGCACTTGCTTATGTCCAGTGGGCACTTTGAAACATGAAGTGTGGTTGCCTTCACTATCATATCTTTCTTGTATGCTAGTCCACAAGAATGCGTTACTCATAAACCAAGCCTTCACCAACATGGGCCTATCAATGTGCCGGTGGCTGCATTGGAAGTATCACTTCACATGATCAGGCCCATGCACCGTTAGCGTGGGAGTAGGAGTAGTGTTTGCTTTCAGTTGTTTGCTTCCATGCTTGTTTGCTTTCATGCTTTGATTTCTTGTTTGTTTTCTTGCTTGTTGTTTACTTGCTTCTCTTTCATTTTTTGCTTCTACTCTTGCTTTGCTTTGTCGATTGTTAGTTCATTCACTTATTTCGTTCATAGGTTAGTTTGCATGAAACCATGTGTGACTCATGAAATGAGTTGGGTAAAGTACAAGAGGGTTTGTATAGCTATCACTACTTGGTTATATGTCATCTTGCCTCTGTATGATGAACTTGTTACTCTTAGTCCATGATAAATTGAAGGAAAATACGTACTCTTTGAGGTGAACCTTGGTGTAAACGCAATGCTTGCGCGCTAATTAGTGTCACCTTCTCTAGTCGATTGTTTTTGAGTTAACCCTTATCAAGTCAGTCAAGTAGAGTAAGGTGAAGGGGAAAACCTTAACAGGAATTTCAGAGATGTAATAAAATAATTCTCTTCTAGAAAAACCTCCTTTGCTCTCAATAAGTTAGGATCCCCCTTCTGCCTCTAAAATGAATAAGTGTTACGCACAGTGAAAATGAAAAGTTAAAAAAAAATCAAAATGAAAATGAATAAGGTGAAACAAGAGAAAGGCTTCCTGCATAAGGAGGTGATGTAAGTAACTCCGCCAGTGTACTAACCAGGTTTGCTGGTAGCAGAGCCATGCTTGTGTTCCTATGTGACTCCAACGAGGTACTATCCAAGCCTGCTGGCAGTGGAGCAACACTAGAGATGAAACTTAGACTTTGACGACTATACTGCTTGTGCACTTATATACCCCTCAACCCCAATAGAAACAATTGTTTTGCTTGGCTTGGAATGTGTGTCAATCGACGAAGATTTTGGTAGATGCTACATCTTACAATCAAGCTAGTGTTAAGCCAAGATGAGTTGAGAGTTGAACAATACTCCCAGAGGTGTTGGACTTTCTTTTCATGAACAAGTTCCATTCAGAGAGATGAAGTTCTACCAGTGTGTCGCCAAGGGTTGTAGCGGCTACAACCAAGCTCCAAAATTTTTCCTTAGCCTATTTTGGAGAATCCCTACCAACCTTCATAGCACGTTACCTTGCTTCATCAAGTCCTCAAGTTTCAATGTCTTTATTGCTCAAAGGCATCATGTTGATCATAGTTTGATATTTTCCCTTCATAGTCTACTCACCCAGACTTGGTCCAGCTATAGGCTGAGAAGCATCTCAGTTAAATTTGCACATTTATGGAGGGAAACCAGCCATTCCCTCTAGGAACTACACAATTTCCTCTAATAGCCTGGTGGGCTCTAGGATTACACAATCCTGCCAGCCAACCCTCCCAGCAGGAATTGCACAAATTTTCCCATCAAAAGGTAGTTCAGCCTAGAATTTGCACAAATCTAGGTAGAATTCAAGTGCTAGGCCCAGAAATTGCACAATCCCCTAGGGAAGTCAGCTGAGCTTACAATAAAAAATGCATATTTTTCTCCAGCAGCCGATCAGTCGCTTGCATGTGTAGCTGAGTTAACCGGTTCTCTCCGAGACTGAGCAAAATAGACCTGCATGCAAAGGCTCCTTCTCCCAAGGTTGCATGCAAAGGCATCCCTTGTTCCATGGATCTATGTTTAGCAATTGGAGGTTACATGCAAGGAGTAATTCCAAAATCTCCATCCGAGTGTCTCTTCCTCCTACATTTGTGGCATAAGCATCATAACCTCGATGTATCAAAACTCATCAACCGAGAACTGCAGAGATCATTCCTCACATCAACCTTGTAGCTCTGACATCCCACATCACATCTAGGGGAAGTTGGCACATTCAGCTCAGTTGTTTTGGGGTAAGCTTGCTTCCCATGCCTTGTGCTGCATTTTGATCGCTTTTTCTATATTTGCTTGTTTGAGTGTTGTTTGCTTGATTTCTTTGAACGCCTGCTCTCATTTACATATATTATAACTTGTCCTAGATCTGTTTCAATTTTCATTTCTATCTCACTGTTGTTGCATGCGTGAAATTTCTTTGCATGGACGTTCGCCCAACCAGTGAACGACCTCACCCACATACATGTTGATATGTTTGCTCAACCCTCTATTCATGTTTTTCAGGCACTGTTTATCAATTCTTCTATCACTTAGTGTCGACATGCATTTCATCGACTTACTTTCTTTTAGTTGCCTGTCAGCGAGTTGGGACAACCTTGGCCTGGTCTCTGCCTTTACCAAGGGTGCATTCCGTAATTTGGAGAAGGAAGGGTCACCTTACTCTATAGATTTGTGCAATCAGGCCCATCACTAGCCTCCTCAGCTGAATTGCGCATTTCTGGAGGTCAGTGGCTGCTTGGCCTAAAAATTT
This sequence comes from Pinus taeda, assembly GCA_000404065.3. Classification (NCBI taxonomy): domain Eukaryota; kingdom Viridiplantae; phylum Streptophyta; class Pinopsida; order Pinales; family Pinaceae; genus Pinus; species Pinus taeda. Next base: position 150,079 of record APFE031706281.1, read on the forward strand.
GTGCAAATCTATCCTTGGGCCAATAGTCTTTCCCAACTGGAATCGTGCATTTTGTAATCCCAACAGCCAATTGCCCAACTAGACTACGCATTTTGCAGTTACAGTAGTCAGTTAGTATCCCAATAGCTTGAACTATGCCTTGTGCAGTCCTAGCAATTAGTCTCCCGACCTCTCGGTCGAAATTGCGCAACCTTCATGATCATTCACCTAGATATGTTGCAGGTCAGTTCTCATGTTCATTTTGGTTTTCGACTGACATATTTCTTGCTATGAGTGTTTCCATGTCTCTAGGTATCACAGATGTTCATCTGACTCTTAGTAGTATAGGTACAATGGTTTCCAAGAGAGTAGAGACGAAGCCACTGTTCACAACATGCTTGGGGATGCAGTCGATCAAGTGTCCATGGGCTTACCTACTCACAAAGAAATCAAGTTGTTCATGAACAAGGACATCAAGTAGCAGTATCATAGCAAGCAATATCATGAACAATAGCTAAAGGAATCATACTAAATGTAGCAAACACAATGAATGCAATGGATGCAAGAGGAATGTTGTTGACAACATCGAGGTAGAGAAAAGTTGTAGAATCAAGCAGATCCACTGATAATGAAAGAAAATTTGGAGACTCAGACTATGAAGTGATGGCGCAACAGGGAGATTATGCAAAGGCAGAAGATGGAACAAGGAAGGAGTTGCATGTGATGAAGCAGTGACTCAGGAAGAACATGAAACTGCACAGAAAGACCAATGAGTTGCAGCAGGAACATGAACAACAGTGGGCACAACAAGCACTCATGGATGAAACTGCACCAGTACAAGTTAAGGATCCATCCTAGTAGCTAACATAGAGCAAACATGGTGAGAAGTGTTGTTGATCGCATGCAAAGGATCCAACATCATGCATGTCATTGAGCGCACGCATGCAATCCAACCCATTCAACACATTCACCAGGGCGAAGACAAGAAGCTAGTCCAACTGTGGCTGAACATGCACTTCAGCAAGTTGATGCACATGACCACCAACACACACTTGAAGATCAACACAGACACTATACATCAGTGTGCTTTTGGTTCAGCCGTACCCAAGACGACCATGCATATGTTAGGATATGATTTGGATGAAGGGATTGAACCAATGGACCGATTGTAATAGAGGCAAGAGTTCACTTCAACAAGATGTCACCATGAGGTACATGAACACCATCATGGACGACCAAGCTTGGAATCATCTCACCATCTTCACCATCACAAGCATGTCAAAGAGTTGGTCTCACCATAGTGGACCAAGTGTCAGTGATCTCTTGGAAGGCTTGCTCGAGCCATGTTGTCTCACATGAGTACATGTGCATTGTAATGTTGAGTCATGTCAAGTGTAAGTCAAGTGTCAACAGTTGGATGTAACATTCATAGAGTAGGTGAAGAGTCATGAGGGTAGTTGAACTGTCACAAAGGGGAATGTCAAGGGTCACCCCACCCTTTGCTATAAATAGTCCCTCATAGCTCATTGCATAGGATTTTGGTCAGCCAAGCTTCTACTAATACTATCTTGAAGAAGGCTTGGACAGTATTATAATGTGCCTTGGCTTCTCCACTACGCGAAGCTACTACAACTCTTTGGAGGAGCAGGCGGATGTGGCTGTAACATTATAATGATAGGGCTAGTAGGTTTACATGGTGTATTGTATGATTGTGACTTACACTTCTTTATATAATAAAAGTTAGCACATTTTCATGCATTTGTTGTTATTGTAGTTGGACTGCTTCGGTTTCCTTAATGATATATGTTGTTTAACTTACGTACTTGTGTATGAACTGATTCACATGCACTTATATGAATCTTGTTGTTAATGTGTTTCATATGTTATTAATGTTGTCACCATCCGTGTCGACTTCTCTGCAGGACATCAAATCGACCTTCCTCATGAACTTGGTTATATCAATCGTCAAACTCATCTCAGATTGATCCATGAGTGCTATTCGTGTTATATTACCTTGTATGTTGGGATTGCTGCATCTGTGTTGACTACTTTGCCAGAAGCTGTGCATGTCCTTTTTGTTGTGTGTTCCTAGCTAAGTTGGGACTGATCCCTTTCAACCTAGAACTCACCTTCACCTTCCTCTCCTTTTGAAGTGTTGGAACCTCTCATACTCATTCCTTGACTCACTGCATCAGTAAAACCCTAGCTACTGATAGAGTTATCATACTTGCCTCTATGCAACAATGAGGTCAAGGCATTACCTTACGACCCACTGTTGGTACTCCTACACCAAACAATTTGAGGTCTAATTGGGACTTCTTACCGGGGAGATCCCCTCGACATGTTAGCAGGTCCAACACCATCAACACAAGCATGGGGTGCTTTTTTCAATGCATACAGTGCTCACTTTAGTCTGCACACATGCGACTCTCTATCAAATGTCTCAAATATTTTTGGCTACTCAATGTACACCTCCTCCTCAATAACTCCATTGAGAAATGTTGTCTTCACATCCATTTGATGGATCTTCCATCCCATCTGTGCTGCAAGTGTTAGAATTGATCTGATTGAATATTACCTTTTTTTGGAGCAAAGGTTGCCTCATAGTCAATTCTCTCCACCTGAGAGAACCCCATGGCAAAAAATATAGCCTTGTTTTTCTAGATGCTTCCATCTACTACTTGGTTCACCTTGTACATCCACCTGGAACCTACCACTAACTTTTCCTCTAGCATTAGGAACACTTTCCAAACATTGTTTTTGATAATGGAATCATATTCATCTACCATCGCATCAACCCATACTTGTTGTTGCATCACTTCCTCAAATGAGGATGGCTCATTATCTACAAGCTCGCTCATCAAAGCCATGTAGCCAGTGTACCAATTTGGTGGCCTCCTCTGCTTGTGTTGTGATGTGGGTGCTCCCACATTCTCTCTAGCATCATGCACTATTTTTTTAGCTTCTATGGTGTGCTTCCTTCCATCTCTGGATGTCTATGCTTGAGTGGATGTCTCCACTCTTTGTTCCTCCACTTGTGGATGCTCCACAACTTCCTAAGTTTATTCCTTTGGAGTGCAAATATCCTGATGTGAATGCAACTAAAGTTCCCTCACAATAGAACAAATCATTTCCTTCTCCTCATCAAACTTCACATATCTTCTGACAATTGTCATCATGAGAGATGGAAAGTAGAAACTATAGTTGTGAGGTGTATTAGTGTACCCCACAAATATTCCCAACTCAGTTGTAGGCTCTATCTGTTTCCCTTCATCCTTGGAAACATGACAGTAAATTGATGATCCAAGGATTCTGAAGTGTGACACATCTCATTTCTTCCATGAAAAACATTCCTCTGGTGTACTCATGCCAAGAATCTTGTTAGGGTTCTTGTTCTGCAAATAAAAATTTGTGTTGCATGATTCATCCCACAAGTAAAATGGTAGGCTCTGTTCATTCTACATGGCCCGTGCAGCTCCCACAATACTTACATTCTTCCTCTAAGCCACCCATTCTGCTATGGGTTATGCGGTGTTGTTAACTCCTGTCGAATGTGTTCTTTTGCATAGAATTTTTTGAAACCATTCGATACATATTCTCCACTATTATCGCTCCTGAGAGCCTTCACTTTCATGCCAATCTCTTTCTCAACAAGTTCTTTAAATTCAACAAATTTGGAGAATGTGTGGTCTTTATTCTGCATGAAGAAGATCCAACACTTCCATGAGAAATCTACAAATATCACATAATACCTATGCTTGGCCATGGAGTCTATCGAGAAAGGTATCCACACATTAGAGTGCACCCTTTCAAGGACTGCTTGCACGCTACTATCCCGATCATTCAAGGTGGATTTTGTTTACTTCTACAATGTACACTCTTTTCATGTATCTCTCTACTCTCGTGCACCCTTGGGAAGGCTTGTATAAATATACTACGTGATTTTCAAAGCTCCATGGTGGAAATGGCCAAGTCTCCTATGCCATAATCCATCAATGTCTCGGCTCTGCACCTTCTCTAATTTTGTGCTCAATGTTCCACAATCTTCTACATCTAATTTGTAGAGGTTCTTCCCCCAAACCCCAATCCACTTCACCTATCATGTGGCATTGTGTACGGAAATTATTTCATTTGCTAAATATCACATTGCTGGTTTAAGGGGGCTTTTTTGGCATTATGAAATAGGTGTTGTCCTTGATGGCAACTCACTCAAATGAAAGATCATAGTACAGCATGCCAACAACAAAGAATTACAAATTATACCACAAATAATGAAGAAAGAGAGGTATACGCAGGTTCACCTTGACCAAGCTGCATATACATGCATGTTTACTGAATAAAAGGAGTGTATATGTACACACACACTTTCACAGAAGGAAAAGCACGTATATCTTGGAAAAACAAAGTTTTTGGTCCAAGGTATTTGGCCCAAGGTAATTGGTCTGAGGTATTTGGTCTAAGGTATTGGTGCTAAGTAGTTTTGGTCCATGGTATTGAGAAAGGCCTAAAACTATATAAGGAGGAGAAGATCATTAGGCCAGGGTGAGCAAGTATTTTGAATATCTTATGAGGTGTTGGATCATATATGCAGGTTAATGAGCTTCTGAAGGTTTGCTTGATCTGTTCCAAGGAGGAACCTATATGGATGATGAAGTTTGATGAACCAGGATCATAAAGGCTTAAAAAGTATTCTCATTATGTGGTTTGATCTTGAACAATCTAGATCTGAATTCTGATGTGTGTTTTATTCTGTAAATGTGATGATCTGGGTATGACTAAAGTTTGGAATAGTTGTGATGTTTTAAGTTAGCATTTACAGATCCGTATGAAGGTTCGCTTTAGTAAAAGAGCGTATGCACGCTGGTTCAGCATATCAATGTAGTGTATACATCATAAATTGAAAATTGCAATTCTGTACGCTAGTTCCCTTCGGTAAAAGTGCGTATACATGCTGGTTCGACACATGGAAGTAGTGTATACCTTATGAAGTATGTTGTTTAAAGTTTCAGTTGTTTCTGTTTGCTGTTGCAGAGTTATGGGTTCTACTTTGTGTTTTGGTGACTGTATTCTGGTGAAAGTGTACTGAATGATCAGATTGATTGATTGTTAATTTCTTTAGTGATGATGGATTTTCAGTGATTGATTGATTCAGTTGTGGTTGATTCAGAAAGTGATGATTGAGTTTCAGTGATTGGTTGAAGCAAATGTATTTTATGGTTGTATTGCAGTTATGATTTTCTAAGTTTCAATGTTGTTGATGGGTCCAGTATGAAAATTAGATGAAACGTGGCCTTCAGATTGTGGTGTTGTATTCCAAGAGCATCCAGTCTAAAAATTCATGAAATATGGTCCCTGGTAGAAGAGTGGTGTTTTCTGTAGGCTGGCACCTACATACTAGTAAACATATTGGCTAGTACAAGAGCTAGGGGGTTGTAGCTCCCTTCCATTAGTAGCTGGAGAATGAGAGAAGGTTGTAGCCTTTTGCAGGTGGGTGCCTACATATTGGTATGAGTCTGCACTAGTACAATATTATAAACAGATTTTCTTATTATTAAAAGAAGACAGAGATGACAGCGGTAGGTGGTTTTTACCCACATTGGGTTTCCACCTTATATCTTGGTGTTCATATGTGTTGCTTATGTGTGATGCTTTATTCTGCTTTTACTGCAATGTCTAATAAATCTCTAGTATACTGGTTAAAGCTCAATACATGATAAATTGTCTACATCAAAAGTTCTCTGCATATACGCTAGTTGCTTTAAGCATAGTCACGTGTACATGCTAGTTCACTTAGTTGAAGTAGTGTATATAAATCTATTTGGGAAATAAAATTATTGATTTGATAATACTTATTCAACCCCCTCTTAGTATTATTTCCAACAATTGGTATCAGAGCAAGGTCCTTCAGAAGAAGCTTGATTGCTTGAAGGGAGATCCATCATCATGAGTAATCAAGAAAGTGTGGGATCCATCAGATCGCCAATCTTTGATGGGAGAAATTTTGTTTATTGGAAAATCAGAACCACAACCTATCTACAATCACTTGGAACTGATGTCTGGGAAATTGTGGAAGGAGGATATACATTTCCAACAACAATTCCTACATATATGGCAGGTAAAAAGCAATATGAAACCAATGCCACAGTTTTCAGTACTTTATTGGGAAGTCTGTCACAATCAAAGTTTGTTAAAGTCATGCAGCTCAAATCAACCAAAGAAATATGGGACAAAATCATTTTGAGCTACGAAGGAGACTCTCAGGTAAAACGTGCTAAGCTTCAAACTCTCAGAATTCAGTATGAAACTCTTAAGATGCACAATGATGAAAGTATAGCTAGTTAATTCTTACTTATAGATGAGGTTGTTAATTGTATGAAGAATTTGGGTGAAGAAATAAAGGAAGTTACCTCAGTTGAGAAAGTTTTGAGATCCTTGTCTGCTAAATTTGAATCAAAAGTGTCTGCCATAGAAGAAAAATAAGATCTGCAGACTATCACTATGACACAGCTTCATTGAATCTTAACTTCCTTTGAGATGAGAAAAGGAGGACCATCAGATATGAGAGAAGCCACATTTAAAGCTTCAGCAAAAGGAAAGGAAGAACACAATGAATCATGACATATTTTAGAAGAAGAAGATGAGGTAGACTTTGTCAACAAGCTTCAACAGGGTTCCAAAATATTTAGAGGTAAGCTACCCTTCAAATGCTTTGCCTGTGGCACAGTCGGTCATTATGCTGCCAAATGTCCTCATAAAGATAAATATGAAAAAGGGAAGGAATATGCAAAATGGAACAGAAAACAAGTTGTAAATAAAAGGAGATACTACACTCATGAAGATAGTGATGGTTTATCAAATAGTGATGAAGATGAAAATAGTAATGACGATGATCTTTTTTGGGATGCTTTAGAAGAGGATGACCTTCATGAAGAAATCTCTAAACTAAAAATATTTTTAGAAGAAAAGAATATGATTATAGATACCTTGACATACCAACTTGCTAAAAGAGAAACAATGAAAAACTAGAATGTGAAATTGTGGGTCTAAGAAAGGATCTTGAGAAAACGAAATCTCTCAATCTTAGATTTACTAAAGGATCAGAAAATTTAAGTGAAATTACCAAAGTACAAAGTTATCCTCTGATAAAGACAGGCCTTGGATATACTAAAGAAGCATCTCAATCACAGAAGTCGTCAACCTCCACTAAAAGCTATCTTGATGCAGCAAAGACCAGTGAACAATATGACAATCGTCAGCAAAGGCATAAGGCAGATCACCAGGTAAATTAGACTCAATTTACTCCAAGGATGAATAGAAGCCATAACCAACATCAAGTAAATCACACTCAATTTTCTCCAAAGATGAATATCAATAGAAATTACAATCACTAGGTCAATAGATTCAATAGTCGTAGGAACTTCTTTAATGGGCAATATTTTACATGTCATAATTTTGGACACAAAGCTGCTCAATGTGTTGCTTACAAAACCATCATGACTAGAGAAGCATGAAATTAAAGGAATGTAACAGGGGTCAAGAAAAGTTCCTATAATAACTTTTCTCTTCTTGAAAATGAAATAGAATGCTCAATCTATAACAACTTTGGTCATGAAGAAATTGAATGCAGGAGAAAATTGCGGCAAACATCTCAAAAGGAGAAAAATCCATTAAATCCCAAGATATGGAGAAGGAAAGAATTTGAAACAGAAAGATGTGGTATAGCCTTGTATGCAGAAGGACAAGAAAATCAATGGTACATCGACAGTGGATTCTCAAAACACATGGCAGGTGACAAAGAAAAACTTCACTCATATAATGCCTTAGAAAAGGAAAAGAATGTCTCATTTGGAAATGACACTCCTATTGTCATAAAAGGTAAAGGCTCTATTTTCATGAAATAAAAGGTTAAAGATGGAAATGTTATGTATGTAGACGGTTTAAAGCATAACCTTTTGAGTGTCAGTCAAATGTGTGATCAAGGAAATGAAGTGGTCTTCCAATCAAACGGATATGTTGTTCACGAGCTTGATACAGGAGAGCCTGTGATCAAAGGTACAAGAAATCCACAACTTATACATACTCAAGGGAGGACAACAACAGTGGTATCTAAGCAAAAATGATGAAAACTGGCTGTGGCATAGAAGATTGGGACATCTAAGCTTTTCTCAAATAGGAAAAGCATGCATATTCAAAGTTGTTCATGATCTCCTACATATCAACATCCATGAAAATACAATATGAAAACCATGTCAAATCAATAAGAAAACCAGATCTCACTTCATTGAAAAAGAAGGGTCAGCTAGTAAGCCTCTTGAACTTGTCCATACTGATTTATGTGGACCATCAAGGAAAAAGTCACCTTGTGGAGAAGAATACTTTATTTTGTTCATTGATGATTTTTCTAGAATGTGTTGGATAGGTCTTCTAAAGCATAAAGATGAAGAATTTGAAAATTTCCAAGCCTTCAAAGCTTTGATTGAAAATGAATCAGTTCAAAAAATCAAATGCCTCAGATCTGATCGAGGAGGGGAATTTACCTCGGATGAATTCCTTGACTTTTGTGAACAACATAGAATAAGAAGGCAATTCTCCACCGCAAGGACTTCTCAGCAAAATGGAGTGGTAGAAAGAATGAACAGAACTATTCAACAAATGGCTCGAGCTATGCTAGATGAATCTGGAACTCCTACAACCTTCTGGGGTGACGCTGCATTCGCCGCCGTAACTATTCTCAACCAAGGAATTGTTTGGGTAAATAACACTCAAACTCCACATGAACTTTGGTATGGTAAGACTCATATTGTAAAATACTTTAAGGTTTTTGGAAGCAAATGTTATATCAAAAGGACTGATGAAAAACTTGGTAAGTTTGAGCCCAGAGAAAATAAAGGTATTTGATGCAGGAGAATGTGACTGGAAGTAAAAAAGTCTTCAAACTTATTCCAAAAATAAAATAAAAAATCTACAGGAAAAGGAGTGGGGTCCTTTAGCCATCAATTTCCATGCTTTTCTAGCTTAGGACAAGGATAAAATTCAAGAATAAGATCATGTTGTAATAATCGCTTTATGGATAAGCTGTAGTAAACTTTATGGATAGTTTCTTTAATCACTCTATGTAATTGGCATGATTTTGTAAGGGATAAGGACCGAGAGGGATTTATCTATGATTTTGAAAAGGAAATAATGGGACTTCTCTGAGTTAGTCGATCTTGGAGACATTGTCATCTTCAAAACTCTCTCTGTGCATATGAATTTATGGTTCTCTATCAATTGGAATTTGTATATATATTTGCTTGCGGTTCTTTACTTCTGCACCTTGTTAATGGTGATTTGGCTCAGTTCTTCTTATTAATATTTGCTTTAAGCTTTTTAACGTGTTTTTTCCTTATATTGGCATGCCCTGTTTCCATTATAAGCATTGTTGAGCTTCCAAGTGGAAACTCTGTTTTACACAGAAAAACTGTGAAATTACTTAGCTGAACGAAGTTCTAGACCTGATATTTTATTAGATTTGGCTCATACCCATATCGGTTCCGAACCATTATTGCATTGTGGAACCATAGTAGAGTGGGAAGGACCTTTAGAACCACCAAAGTTCAAAACTCCAACAGCTCGGACCGAAAACACTATAGAGAAAGGTGGAAAAGTTGTCGAGTCCACGAGACTTATCGCCTCGCAAGCCCGGAGCAGATGGAACCAAGCATTGGTGTATTGGAATCACTGATAACGATTTCCGAGAGCAACGTGTTATCGCATAGAGGAAAAGAATATTGAAAAGCTGATAGTACCACCGATAGTGTTATCTTGTGTGTAATTCTTTGGAATTAACACTATACTAGTTTTAAAGCGTTGATAGTATTATTTCATTCATTTGGAACAGAAGCCTTCCAGCTGTGTATTTTGTGTTTAAAATGTAGTTTCCTCATTTTAAAGCAACGATAGTGTATTTTTATAATTCCTATGGAATTATAGTCCCGAAGGAGGAAAACAGGACTATGGTATGATTTGTGCCCGATAACGAGGTTGGGCTGATCAAAAGGGAAACTTATGAAGTAATCAGTATATAAATAGATGATTGATACACCAATTGAAGAAGAAGGAGAAATCCAGCCAGTGTTAGAAGAAATTATATCAGGTTTCGGCTGTTTGTCCATATCACCTGCACCCAGGCCACCATTAGTGGTATCAGAGCAACCTATTGACACTGAATTGAATCTCAGAAGCATGAGAAGGAAAGTTAATATGGATTTCAGAGTTGGAAGAGGACAAGGACATGGTGGAAGAGGACAGCCAGTTGCAAATGTTGAAGTGATGGAAGCTGTGCAACAGATGCAAGCTAGATTGGATGCATTAACAACAAGGAGAAATATATATGATGGAGATGTTAGTGAGCTTGAGGTTGAAGCTGTAGAGGAGGAAACTGTAGCAGTTACTCCTGAGATGAGATTCTTCCAGTCAGTGTTGAGATCCACAGCTAGGCTAAAGACTAAGGTTTCAATATATGAAGGAGGACTAAATCTAGAAGAATTGATAAACTGCATTAATGGCATGGAGAAATTCATTGACTATGAAGAAACAAAAGATGAGAAGAAAGTAAAGTTTGTTGTCACCAAGCTAAAAGGCCATGCAGTTCTTTGGTGGGATGGAGTGCAGGTAGAAAGAAAGAGACTTGCCAAGCAACCTATCAAGAATTAGAGTAGGATGGTAGCAAATCTAAGAGGTAAGTTTCTACCAAGTAATTATTAGCAAACCTTGTTTAGATAGATGCAAAATCTTAGACAGAGATCTATGACAGTGAAAGAATACACAGAGGAATTCTATAAGGTAAGAATAAGAGCTGGAGAAACCCTAGATACAGACGAGAAGGTGGCTAGATATGTGAATGGTCTTAGGATGGACATTCAAGATGAGATAAGTCTATTGTCTCATAAAATAGTAAAGGAAACTTATCAGATGGTGCTGAGAGCTGAAGAAAAAGTCATAAGGAAGTAGGGAGAGGTACTTTCCGAGGAAGGGGAAGTCAATGTGGTAGAGGAAGATCTACAATACCTAAAGATGGAACTAGCAGTAGCTCAACCCAGCATGCACCCACAGGAGGTGATGCAAGAGACAGAGGGAGTTTTTCTAGAGGAAGAGGAGGCAGAGGAAGAGGAAGAGAAATAAGATGTTACAGATGTAACAAATTGGGACATAGAGCTTTTGAGTGCCCAGAGAAAGCAGAAACAAATCAGAGGAATGCCATTGTTGCTCAAGCTGAGGGAGAAACAACAACAACAGTAGTGACAAAAGAAGAAAATATACTAGAGAGAGGAGAATCTTTGGTAGTTAATAAAGTTTTGCTCAAGCCAGTAAAGGAGATAGTTGAACGATCACAAAGAAAGACTTTATTCAGAACAATGTGTAAGGTTCAAGGGAAATGATGTCAGATGATCATTGATAGTGGAAGCACTGATAATTTGGTCTCTACAGAAGTGGTGGAGAAATTGAAGCTGAAGAAAATGAAACATCCAACACCTCACAAGGTGTCATGGTTACAAAAGGGACATCAACTATTAGTGAATGAACAGTGTGAAGTGGAGTTTCAGTTGGCTAAGTATAAAGATAAAATTGTATGTGATGTGATGCCAATGGATGTGTGTCACATATTGCTTGGAAGACCTTGGCAATATGATAGAGGAGCTATGCATGATGGGAAAAGAAACACCTACAAATTTAGAAACGATGGTGTCAATCATACATTGTTGCCTCTACAAGAAGAAGATGCATCAGGAAAGAAGACTGATCCAAAAGCTCTGTTACTGGGAGGAGAAGAATACTTGAAGTAGATTGAAGAGAATGAGGTAAATTTTGCTATAATTTGCAAGCCCAAGGTAATAATGACTTCTACTAAAGTTTCTAATTTACCCATTGAAATTCAAGAAATGTTGGAGAACTATTGTGATATTATTGTTGATGATTTGCCCAATGAGTTACCACCCATTAGAAGTGTTATCACTCAGGTTGTCCCTAGGCTCCTATTAGGGATATGGCCGAGGTAACCACAAACCAATCTTCTGATTGCAGGTTCTAGCCCACCCGCAATCGGAGAGGGCTCTCTCCTTTAGATTCAACCTTAGTTGATCTTGATTCAACCTTAGTTGATGATTTTAGGCTAGCTTTCTGACTTCAAGGGAATGTTGACTGTGATTGGAAGGAAGGTAGGATTCTCGAGTAAAGAGGCACAGTAAGGTGTTATAAGTTCTGAACCATTGGGCATGGAGTCACAGATTGAGGCATGCGAGCGTTTTCTTGGTCACAAGGGGATACGAAGCGGGATAGCCACGCAGGATACAATATTCAGACTGCTGAAAGTACGGGATCAATATCAGGGATGAAAGGAAAAAGAGAATCATTTCATGATGCTGACAAAGGGGAGACGTGGATGAGTGCGATCCCGGAGAAGTTAAGAATTCCAAAGACATGCACTCATATATGAAGGAAACAGGGTAAACTAGAGTAGTTAAGAATTCTAGCTCATAACTGTTTCAGCAGAAAACGTCAAAAAGTGCAGAAATTGAACTTAAGGTGTATTTAAACAAATATTAAGCTATTCTTTTTTCCTGCAACTTAGAAAGGCAGAAAGATGATAAAAACTTAAAATAAGCAGGGAGGAAGAACACTTATTGGATCATGCAGAGACACAGGAATTCCGTGATCATTCCTTGGCCAAGAGAAAACAGCAAGTTGTTTCGCAATCCATGCTTTCAGCAATCTTTGATTATGAAAAATATGACAGTTACAGTGCGAGTCTTTACTCAGAGAAAATTGCTGGAAAAGAGACTGACCAACAACTACTACTACCAACCAACTAACCCTTTACAATATCGCTTCGGGTGGTATTTATAAACAAAAATCAGGAAGACATCATTACAAGTGACCTTGATAGGTCTGCTTAGAACTCTTCAAAAATCTAAATGCTGCTGGAATTAAATGCAAGTAAATCTTTTTTAACTGCACTGGGGGCAGCTGAATCGGAACAGGTGACGAGTTGGCCCTTTGGGGACCAGATGCGGTGCTGCTGGAGTGAATGTGCTTTGGGGCTGTAGGCTTTGGTGCGAATTGAATGTGCAATTATTATGATTTGAGAGCTTTAAGTGGTTTCGCTCTCCTTCTATGAATCCGCTGGAAGATATTCAATTTTCTCTTGCTTTGGGCCACTGCTCAAGATATTCTTTGATACACTTTGCCGCTACATTGATGGTTTCCGCCGTCGACTGATACTCTTTGACATGCTTGAAGCTTGCTGATTTGATCTGATACACTTTAAACTCTGTGAATGATCTGCTGCTGTCTTCAAACCGGATCCTTTGGCATGCTTGGGTGATTTTCGGGCCTTTTCGGCGCGCAGTGGGCTCGGCAATCAGAAGATTCCCTGAAGATTCCCCGAAATGGCCTATTTCCCGTAGCGATGCGCGAATAGCGCTTCGCGCTATTCGCGCATCGAAAACTGCCTCTGTTTCTTGGTCTAGAGCTCTGAAGTGCGACTTTTCTTTCTGCGCGAAGCTTTTTCGGCTTTTCTGGCTGCTGACGTAAGCATGGCGTCGGCTGTACGGCAGATGACGTCATCAGTGGGTCCCTGGTACAGCGCGTCGTGGTGAGGTATTGGATGAACTGTTGGTGAAGAGGTTCCGATGCGATATCGCGATATCGCGTCGGCGGGGAAAGAGGGGGATCATTGGGTCGGACATTTTGGTGCTTGCGACTGCCGATATGCGATATCGCATCGGCGGAGAGGGAGGGGTGAAAAAATTGGACACTCGGCATTTGTGATCGCCAATCGCCGATTTCGCGATGTCGCATCGGCAGGGAACGGATGGGCATTGTTTTGCATGAATGTGAGACGACGAGTTTGCGATGTGAAAATGGCTTTGGAGGGAAAAGGTAAGTAAGTAGGTGTGAAGGGCTTTTGAAGTTTCGGAAGGGGTCTGACTACTTCGGGGGAACTTTATACTGAGGAAGAAGTCCGTAGTATCTGGAAGGTGGTTTCGGAGGATGGGTTCTTGCTCAGTTTCTGATAAACTAAACAATTCCCGGGACTTGCTATGGTTATTTTTCAACCAGGGGGAGGGATATTACATAAGGGATTTTTAGTTAATATTAATACGGGGATGGGAAACATAGGGAGCTAGATAATAACGTTAGTGGTTAATATGGAGAGGATAAGAAAGCACTAAATTCGGGAGACTTAGGCTGTTACAGGGGGTAGGACCATACTTCAGGAGAAGATATGGAACAACTTTGAGTAACGCAGATCTTTACTCAAGCGGAATGATGAAGATGATGAACTAAAGAGGTGTCAAGCAGATCTTGACCTCTTTTGGGGATGTTAGTTAATGATCGGGGGAAAGCAGAGAAGGGAAGTTAGTTATACCTCATGTGAGCCTTTTTGCTTACAAATCTTTGCTGATAACGTTCTGCATGATATGATGCCTGCAAACTTGGAACTTGTCAGCAATTCAATCAGCCTCAGCACTACCTACCTAGCTTACTTGCCTAGCATTTTTTCTTCTTTTGCTTGGGGGTGCACTTAGACTTGCAAACCCATCATACATTTTTCTTTTGATGCTTTCCTATCTACATACTACCCTTATTTCCTCCAGAGCCCAGATTAAACTGTTGGACTCTTCTATTTCTCTACCTATCTAAGAGTCTGCCAAGATTAATCTATTTGGACAGACTTACAATCTCTATATTCTAAAACATGAAATTTAAACCTAGGGAGACGAAGATTAAACTGTTTGGACCTCCCTTTAACTAACAGTAGCGATACCAGGAAAACTTTACAAAATTTGAAGGCAATTAAATGAACTTGAAGTAGCCTTCTTCCTATGGATACTGTTTAAGCAAATATGGAGCATTGCAGCAAGCGAAGTACAACATATTTGGCCTGTGAAATGCCAATCATGAAATATGAATACCTGCTGCAGCAGGAGCTAATAGTAGCTCCACTCGGGGATGGCTTCGCCTTGCGGGAAGTCAAGAACAGCAGGCCAGAACGCCTTGATTTTCACTTTCTTGCTGTCTTCTGCAAAACTGGGAAGCATCGCCTGCTTTCTTCCGCGTGTTCCCGGTACTATAAACTCTAAAAGGTCAAAAAAGTATGTACAAACCAATCATCGCCTGCTCCTTCAAGCAGGAGGATCATTGTAGTGCTTCAACATCCGGTCGTTGATCGAGCCTTCTTCCGCTGTGTTGTTATCAAGCGATTTGAGAAAGTAGGTTTTATTGCCTTTCACAGCGCTGATGATGTACGGGCCTTTCCACAGAAAATCAAATTTAGCATGTTTTCCCTTGTCTTCCCTCCTTGCACCCCATATTAGGACTTTGCTGCCTACCCAAAAATCTTCTGCTTTGGTTCTCTTGTCGAACATTTTCTTGAGCTTTTACTGTAGACTTTGAGCTCTATTGAAAACTTCTTCTCTGGTTTGCTGAAGATGAATGGTCTGATTAATCCTTCTCTGCATGTCGTTCGGCTCAGCCTGAATTTCTTGCAACAGTTTGATAGTTGGTATGCCCAGAGATGAAGGGAATTTAGCTTCCATGCCATACACAAGTTCATAGGGGCTCATCCCGATGGATTTTTTGGTGGTCATTCGGTCTGCCCATAGGGCGCTGGTGAGATTTTTGTGCCAGTTCGTTTTGTTCTCTTCTAGCATCTTCTTTATGATATTGATGAGGCTCTTATTGGAGGACTCAGCCAGGCCATTGCCTTGGGGGTAATAAGCTGTGGAGTGTCCTAAGGTAATGCGGTACTTGTGGCAGAAGTTAATGATTTTATTGGATTTGAAAGCAGCTGCGTTGTCGGTAATGATTTTCTCCGGGCAGCCGAACCTGAACAGGATGTTGTTCTCGAGGAATTGGATGATGCTGGAGTCATTGGCTTGCCTACACGGGATGGCTTCAATCCATTTGGTGAAATAGTCGGTGGCTGTTAGAATCCATTTGTGTTGGCCTGAGGAGGAGGGATGAATTTCCCCAATGAAGTCAAGACCCCATTATTGAAAAGGCTTTTCGGTTGAAATGGGCTTTAGGGGCATAGGCAATAATTTTCTTTTTCCTTCAAAGATTCGGCATTTGTGGCATGAGGCAGTAAATGTTTTCACATCTGTAAACAAAGAGGGCCAGTAATAACCGGCTCGCAAGATCTTGTCCGCCGTGGATTTCCAATATAAGTGGCCTCCGCAATCACCTGCATGAAATTCTCTCATGACGCTGTTAGTTTCATCCTTAGTTAAACATTTAAGCAAAATGCCTTCATAATTCTTCCAAAATAAGGCACCATCTATGACATAGAAGTTTGATGATTTCATTCTTAAAAATCTTTTTTTAGTTCTGGACAATCCTGGGGGAGCACACAGGTTTAACAATACAAAACAAATATCAGAGTACCAAGGGGATTGTGTGAAGGTATCACTGATCTGTGGAGTCACCAGCTCCTCTTCATCATCCAGCTGATTAATGTTAAGCGCTTGGAAATTTTTTTCGGCCATTAGCTTAGCTAGCCCTTGTCCTTTTGTGAGCTTGGTGGGTTTTATCTCGATGTCATACTCAAGGATGCTAGCAATCCATTTGCCTCTTCTGCCTTCCAATCCTTCTTGAGTTAATATATCCTTTACAACCGCGTTAGGGACATATGCGATCACATGAGAGTAGAGGATGTAAATTCTGAAGTCTTTAATAGCTTTGACCAGAGCGTAAGCTTGCTTTTCCATGATTTGAAATTTTAGGGGCACGTCTCTCAAAGCTTGGCTAAAGAAAGCTATTGGTTTCTCATTTCCCTGATCATCTTTTTGCAGAAGGACTGCTGCTATGGTATGTTCTGATGCGAAAGAAAAAATGATAAAATCTCTGTCAAATTGAGGACTGGTAAGGACAGGTGTTTGAGTCAAGGCCGCTTTTATACTTTCGAAATCCTGCTTGGCCTCAAGGGACCATCTCACCTTGGCGTCCTTTTTTAGCATGTTACTCAATAGCCTCATTGACTCGGCTAAATTGGGGATGAATCTTCTCAGGAAGTTGATTTTTCCAAGGAATCCTTGTAGCTCTTTAAGTTTCTTGGGTAAGGGATTTGGAGGATAGCCTGAATTCTTTCTGGGTCGATTATGATCCCATCTTTCGATATTATATGCCCTAATAACCTACCTTCCTCCAGGGCGAACAGGGACTTCTTCGAGTTCAAGGAGATACTGAATTTCCTACATGTGATAAAAATTTGCCTTAAGTGCTTAAGGTGTTGCGAGTGAGATTTGGAAAATGGGGTCAGGTCATCCAAGTAAACCACAAGGAAATCGTGTATTTCCTTAGCGAATGCGATATCCATTGCCCTTTGAAAGGTGGTGCCGGCGTTTTTCAGCCCAAAAGGGATTTTAACGTATTTGAACATTCCCTAGGGCGTAGTGAAAGCTGTTTTGTCCTGATCGTCTGGGTGAACTAGAATTTGGTTAAATCCCGAGAATCCGTCAAGTAGGGAAATCCTGGAAGAACCCACCACCCTTTGCAAGATGTGATCCATTTTAGGTAACGGGTAGTGGTCTTTTAGGGAGACTTGGTTTAAATTTCTCAAGTCTACGCACAGTCTTATCTCTCCGGTCTTCTTCCTGGTAGGGACTAAGTTAGATACCCATTCTGAGAATCTGATAGGCGCAATGATCCCTGCGTCCAACATTCTTTTTATTTCTTTTTCAATCATAGGGAGAAGCATGGGGTTGATTCTTCTGAGTTTTTGTTTGAACGGTTTCTGGTTCGGCCTTAGGGGAATGGTATGCTGGATTACTGAAGTGTCGTAGGACTTCAAGTCCTTGTAACTCTAGGCAAATACGTCTTGGAATTCTTTGAACAGATCTATGTATTTGGGCTTTTGGTCAGGAGGCAGGTTTTTAGAGAGTTTAATCATCTTGGGATGTTCTGCCGTTCCTATGTTGTACTCTTCCATAGTGGCATCCAAGGGTTCCATTTTTGGTTTTCTGGCAACATCGTTGTTATCAAACATGTCTTCCAATGGGGTCAGGCCAGCAGGCAAAATATTTCCTTTTAGGTCCATAAATTCTTCTTCTGCCTCGGCTGCCTTAGGTAAGCAGGACTATTTCAGTAGCCCTATGTTTGTGTTGTCAAAAATAGTCGGGCTGAGTATTTGTTCAGCCATGGGGGCTGTTAGGGTCATGCGATCTAGTTGCTGTGTTTCTGGTGTAACGTCCATGTCAATGCTGGTGCTAGAGAATTCCCCTTCCAGAGTTAAAAAATTGTTAATCTGGACATCATCTTTGAATACCTGCCAATTCTCGACATTGTTAGGAATTGACGGTCTATATTTAACTTCTGTAGTGAAGTGGTGACTTGGTCCCAAGGGGAACCTACAGGTGCTGGCAAAGGTAGCTAAGCTATGAGCATGAATATTATGTTCTCGCGCGATTTTGGTTAACTCAACATCACTGAAGGTGCTAAGAAATTCGCTGGCAGTGGCTCTATAAGCTCTCATTCTACTATCATTGGCGACGGAATTGCCCTTTATCTATTGTATAATGAGGTCCGAATCACCTAGGATGGAGATTGTGGTAGCTCCCAAAGTTTTGAGCAGTTTGAGGCCTAAGAGAAGGGCTTCGTACTCTGCCATGTTGTTTGTACATTTAAAATTGAGTCTATAGGCATGGCCTTGTGCATGATTTTCGTGAGTTTTGTAAATCCACACTCGGGCCCCTACTCCTAACTTGTTAACTGCACCATCAAATTCTAAAAACCATGAGACTTCTGGTCCAAGGTGTGTATTGGGGGTTTGAGGGGCATGCAGAGCAGATGAGTTGGTGACTTCTGTTTCGGGATTTTCTTCCTGTCCTGTGCTGGTTGCCTGAGTTGTTGAGACAATTTCAAGCGAGTTGGCAACTGGCCTTTCACTAGCATTGGTTTCTTGTTCTAGGGCTAGCGGTTTGTCAGAATTTGGAAGACTTGTATTATCATTAAACAAAATAAAAGAATCCATATCAGAATGGATCGAGTATATCGGAAAATTTTGGGGTTTCTCCTCACTACTCACTACATATTTCATTAGCGTTTCCCTATAGAGTCTCTTTGGTTGCCCAAAGACGGATATTGTGGCGTAAGAGAGGTCGAGTTGAAGGGATCCTTGCAGTTTTTCTCCCCATGATCGGGATAGCAGCATGCCATACTTTGTGGGTATGTCAGCAACTACTACGTCCATTAAGATCGTTTTGTTCGGGAATTGGACTAGGGATACGCAAAGATCTTTGATTAAGCCTAGGAATTTGACTTGACTTGAATCGAACGAATACAGATCCTTATAGGGTCGGGTGACATCGAGGTTTAACTTTTCCATTACGACTTTGGGCATGAGGTTGTGTGAGGCACCTGAATCAAACATAGCATTGTGCAGTATCTTATCGTGTATGTGCAGGCTGATATAGAAAGGCGGAACAGGTATGAATGCTGTTTTTCCGTCAACCTCTGGCCCGAACAGTAATTCAGGGGTGTCATCTAGAATGTTTACATCATCCTTAATTTCAGGTAGTTGGAGCGATTTTTGAATTTGTTGTCTATACACAGTGTGATTAGCCAGTTCTGAGAGGGGGATGGAGATTTTAAGCTTCCCGATTTCGGTTTCTAGGCTGAATGGCTTTTCTGCCGGGTTCCGGGTATTAACACTGGTGAGTTTTTCTTTCTCCGGCGTATTTTCTGTATTTCCCTTTGGAACGTGCGTATCACTATGTATGACTGTCTGTGGTTTTTCTGTTCTGGGAATATTTTCATGAATGCTCTCTAGGTCCTTTTCAGGGCGGGAAGAGTGTATCGGTTGTTCTATAGAACCATGTGTTTCTGTTACATCTTCCACAATAACTTGTTGCGAATGCGGGACCTGGTTGTCAATTGTATGACCGTAGGTTCTTTTCCCTTTAGCCTTGTTGGGCTGTTTGCCCTCCTTTACCTTGCTGGGCGGAGACACATCGACAGTTTGTGTTCTTAGTTTGTATTGCTTATGTACCTCATATATGGCAGTGTCATGCCCTTGTTTAAAGTCAAAGGACTCTCCCGATTTAGTGCGGAATTGTTCTATATTAAGGTATGGTGGGTTTTCTTCCGTGAAGGGGGATTGCTGTCCATTTTCTGAATCAACCAGGTTCATCAGGGTCCCATCTGTGGGATCAGTAGATGTAGATGCCTCGGAAAAGTTCTCTTAGAACGGAGGTCTAATGTCGTGATCCTGATTGGCCCTACCCATGTTCATATTTTGGGCTTTTCTGAAGTTTGGGTTCCTTGTAGTGTTGGGCTGTTGATTTTCCCATGAGGTTTTTCTCTCCACGTTGTCTAATCTATCTCCCATTGTGTTCATGGAACTAATGATCACATCCAGTTTCTACTCGTGAGAGGAGGGTTCTTCTTTGAAAGTGGTTTTTCTCTCAGATCTGGTTCTGTTTCTTTTGGCGATTAGGTTTGCTTCTATGCTTACTGCAGCATCTTGCATTTCTGCCAGGCTTTGAGGAGCTCTTTCCCTTAATTGATACGCCATCTCCACATCAAAGCCATCCGGGAATTTGTATAGAGAAAGGTTGGGTGGAGGTCTTAGATTCGGTGGTATTGCGTTGTAAACATTGTTAAATCTGGCACAGTAATCCAAAACAGCTTCCCCGGGTCCTCTCTTGATAGACTCATATTCGGATAGAATGTGCAGGGGGTCTTTCCTTTTCTCCCATCTTTTAATGAAGGTTTGGTATAAGGCTTCCAGATTTAGTACTGAATTAGGTGGAAGTGCCCTAAACCAGGTTCTGACATCACCGGTTATACTTTGAACAAAAATCTTCATTCTCACGCTATCATCGTCTATTTCATAACTCTCGAAATAATCCCGCATTTTCTTTGTATGTTGTAGGGCAGTGTAAGAGGTTGTGCCATCAAAGTAATTGATTTTCAATTGATAGTCCTAAGGCATTGCCCCGGGATTAGCAGGAAGTTGTAATGGTGCATACCTAGCCATGATTACGCGGATTAGCGGAACGCCTAAGGCGAGGGGGACTATAGGAATAACCGGGGAGGAGGGAGTAACCGATGGACTATGGATATGGGGTTGAGGTGTGGAAGAGCTGCTCGGATGATCTAGGTGGATATTGGTGGCCACCTGCCAAGTCCATTTGGACCCCCATCATTGTCTCTTTCAGCATTTTTAGTTTCCTTAATTATAGCACAACTTACTATTTTTAACAGTTTTTCGGGTCCTGAACTTCC